>PVKA01001032.1:0-155052 GCA_004027165.1 Ctenomys sociabilis
GTTTTGCGGAAAGATGCAGAAGGAGGCCATGACCGTGAGACCACACTGCTTTGAGGAAAGTATGTCTGGCTACCAGCCCAGAGCTTGATGTCATTGTAGGTGGTGACATTTGCTGTGAAAGCCCTACAAATGTTTGATTTAACTACTTCCAACTGTGATTTAGTGTGCAGACAACCCTGTATCACTGCGATTCTGCACAGCCTTTGCTTTTTACCTAGGTGGTTGGCTGCAAATAACTTTGAAGCTTTTCCTAGGTAAGAAAATCTCCAGAATTCCACATTGTTAACTAATGTTCCTTCAAGCTCACCTTCAGTTCTGTCAATCTTAGCATGCTCAGATGTAGAAGAGCCTTTGTGTGGTTTCCATAAGGAATTCAGGCACACATCAAAGCCTGTGAGTCAACTTTAGCTATTATAATTTGAACCTAATGAGCATTTACTGCAGAAGGCTGTATAGCCAATATATCATAAGCTATTTTCTCCTGCTTTACAGAGAAAATCAGGTAGTCACAAAGCTACAGAAAATTTAATCTTGTAATAATGAAGTAAGAACATTCCAAGCACCCCCAGCTTACTTGTACATACCCATACACTCAGCATGGAGCTTGAAATTGGATTGTGCTATAACTCATTCAAACACACATTTTCCTCAGCCCTCGAATGTACTCTGTTTCTCTACAGTATGCAGACCCATCTGCCACAGAGCTGGAAGAGAGCGAGGGCTTCGGAATGGCCCAGCCCAAGCCAGCGATCAGATTCTGTGTGACTGGAGCGAGTTACTGAACTTCCTTAGACCTCACTTCCTCCCTGGAAAACCAGGAATAATAGTGAACTACTGGGACCACTGCATTTCCTGGAAAAGCAGCTAAAACTTCTGCTTCATTATCTAACTTCCTTTTCCACTCTAAGAAGGGCCAAAGAATAAATAAGGGTATGCCAAGCATTAATGTTTGTTATAGGTGCATTTTTAACCCTCTCTCTGAAAATAGTCTTTCATTAAAAACCATAGTTGCATTTCAAATAAGATACACTCAAGTATTAAAACACTGTAAAAGTATCTAATGTTCTTTAGCATGGGGCTGCAAATGGCAACCACTAAATTATACGTGGAAGCTTGATGACTTCAAACATGAAACACTAATGCAGTGATACAGTAACATTCAAGCTAGATTTCAAAAACAATATAGGTGTCACACAGCATATAAAATCAAAATAATGGATACAAATTAATTTTTAAATCCTACTTTGAAAATTTCAAGTTTTAAGACTTAACCCCAAAAGGAACAGATGATGTGTTTGTTTAAGTGGAAAAACAAACCATTTCATCTTCAAAACCTCATGCAAACATTTTAATATTTTATGTCCTATAATTTAATGTAAGAACTCTCAAATGCGATTCAAATTTTATTAAAAATCAGGAATGGTATCTTGCTATAATTAAAGTATACTGCTATTAGAGGTAAATCCTAACCCTGAAAAATTGAGATCAGAAAATTGAAGCAAGCTAGCTGAGCACCCCCTGTAGCCTCCTCTTTCTGGCCCTAAATCTGGGCTCCCTGCTCTGAGCCGATCGGAGCAGAGGGAACTCTCAGTCTGGGTTTATCAGTTTACTCCAACTCGGTGAAGCTGTTGGAGTAAAACCATGCAGTGCTCTCTTGGCTGAGTTCTCTGACAACGCTCACAGGGTCTCTGTCAAGGTACTTCACTTCCTTTCACTTTAAAATCCTGGACAAGAGCATGAGCCATTGTCTTCCTGCTGTGTCACACTCCGTGGACTGTAGATGCGCAGCTTTATTTGAGCTGTCTCACCAATCTTTGGTGAATGTTCAGATGTGTCACTAGAAGTTTTACTTCAGCTTCAATTGAATATCACTCCACTAGTGAGGAGAAATTAATGAGCTTAACCCTGATTTTGCAAAGACTAGTTTACAAACATAGGCAGTGTCCATCAATTCTCAAGTCCTCTCCTGACCTGTGAACTTAACCTTCCAGTTACTTAACGTTTTGTAAGGGATCCGGGATTCTGGAATGCTGGGTCCAGGTTCCAGTGATTAGAAACACATTTTACACAGTTGGGATTTCTTCCCAGCCCTCCCCAACCCCAAACTGAATATTGAACCCAAGGCCTTGATACTGATATATATCTTAGCCCATTTTTATTTTTCCTTTTGAGACAGGTCTTGCTAAGATTATCCAGGCTGTGCTCTGATTTGTAAATCCCCTACCTCAGCTTCCCAGTGTGCCGGAATTTCTGGCTCCCTATTCTCTTTCATAAGAATACCTTTCTTCTCTCAACTAGAGCAAATGCAGAGATGGCTTCTCCCATGTTTGTACCCACTAACCCAACCTTCTCTGATCTGGAAGAAACTAGACTTGAGAGCTGAGGGTCTGAGTAGGCAGCTCAGACAGAAGGTCATGCTGGCTGGGAGGGCGAGACAGTTCCTGGGTGCCATAGCTGGTGGCCACCGGCCAGAGTCTGCAGAGATAGCTGGGCTACAGCAGACAGGAGCTCTGCAGAGACCAGAAGCCCAGAGCCCCACTGTGAGTCTCATTCCCTGGCTGGCCTCACTGCTTATTCCAGGAGGCTCTGCCATACAGACATCCTCCTTTCTTTCAAGCAGCCAAAAGGGCTTTGTTTCTTTCAATCAAATAAGCTGAAGGCAGTGGGCAGCCATACAGAACTGAAAATCCCCTGGCAGCAGGCATTTGATAACTGCATCCTTGAAACACCTCCAGCTGTGATTTGTGTTCCCTCTTCTGAGATGCCTGGCATTTAACGCTGATGTTAATCACAGCATCAGATGAAATACATGCAGCCTTAGAGAGGCTGGCCGTCATCTTTTGTGATTCAGGTCCTCGGTAGGGACAGAGCTGTAAAATTGATGGCTCCCTTTCCCGGTGCCCTACCCATTTCCACATGAAGAAACTTCGCTCTCCTTGATGAAGAAGAACAGGAGGAGTCGCAGGGTCCCACCTTCAAGGCCCCTAATTCACTGCCTTTCCTGAGAAAGGTGCCTCCTCTCCACACAGCAGGCTTTTTCAAACACCACTAAGAAGCCCAAGTGGCTTTGCACTTTTGTGAAGCTTCCATGAATTCGGGTCCTGGCACAGGAGCATTTCTGATGTCTCCAGATCATTTAGCTTCCACCCTAGGAGGCAAAGCAAAAATTAAGTGAACTTAAGGGACATTGAAAGAGTTCTTTCAAAAAAACAAGAGAAGGAAGAATAAGTGGTGAACAAAATTGTGTGGCCGGGTGGCTTGGGGACCCCCCCATGGGAGGCACATGCTGGCGTGGATTTGCTTCTCCCTGCATCCAAAGAGGAGGAGCAGGAAGTGTTGCATGTTCATCCACCTTTTCTTAGCTTGTCTACACCCTGATTACTGGCAGCCAGCCTGCACGCTAGCCTAACAGTCATGACTCAGGAGCATTCTGGCCTCCTCCTGCCAGACACAAGCTGCCACTGCTCTGGCTACTGCTGCTAATGCACAAGTGGCAGCTTGCTGCTCACAGATGCAGCTGTGTCACCACCCTGCACATGCAGCTCTGGAGCTCAGAGCTACCTTTGCAGCACTGCATGGCCTCCAAGTTCCCCAACACCTGTCCTCAGCATGTTAGTCTCTAACACAGGGTAACACCAGCCCCTGCCTCATAAGCAGACAAAGGAGTCCTGAGGTAGTGGCCTGGAGTAGTGGCCATTGTTACTGTAAGATTGTTGCTATTTGACCACTTGCTGGCTACAAGGCTAGGCAGTAAGAGGATGATACAAAGTCTGAGGCCTGTTCTTCCCATCAGGAATAAACTGCTTCTACTTATGGCATAAAGGAAGAAGTTGGGGCAAGTAACTGAGTTGGCCATGGGTGTAGTTTGTAGCTTTTGTTTTTCCTGGCCTTTCTGCTGTAGGCAAATGACTTAATTTCTCCCAAGTTTGCTTGTCTAAGATTGGAGATGATAACAGGGTTTATTGCATCATAATTACTCCAAATTAATCATATATAGAAGGCGTATTGGATTCCAAGTGCCAAATGAATATCTACAGGAGGGGAAAATCTGGAGTGTAGCCTTCTTCTCTAGCTTGTAAGATCTTGTGCTTTGTTTTAGAAGCTTTGGCTAGGTGTGGCTTTCTTCTTTGGATATTGGTTGGAGTTAGAAAAGTGCCTTGGTATCTTTCAATGATTTGAGGATATTCTCCGCTACTATCTCTCCATACCTTTTTCTGCCCACCCTCTCTTCACGTCTAGAACTGTTATCACAGACATCACTGACCTTCCATATTTCCATAAGCCACTCAGGCACTTTCCATATGAATCTTGTTTTTAAAAATTCTGTTGGTTGGCTCCAGAATCTGTCTCCTGATGATGCAAAGTCATTCCTCTGGTCCTCCATCCCTCTTTCTTTCAGTCTGTCTTCTACCTTGCATGAGGTGTCTTCACTGCTCATTGGAGCTTGCTGTAGAGCAAGCTGAGACCCTGAGGTCGGGCAAGAAGAGTTCTCCTCCAGAGAGACCCTGTGCAGGGCAAACACTGGACAGGAGGTGGAGCGTACAGTCACCTGTCTTCAATGAAGGCTGGGCTAATTCCCTCTGACTCCCCCAGTGGGCTTCCCAGGACCCATCCTTCATGGGCACTGTGCTTCTTTTTTTTTTTTTTTTTCTTTTTTGGCAGAACCAGGGATTGAACTCAGGTCCTTATGCTTGCAAGGGAAGCGCTTATTCCACTGAGCCATCTCCCCGGCCCCTCATGGGCACCTCTGAACATGGATTATTTCACCCCACAACCCACAGCTCTTAAAGGCTCTGCTCACTACTACCTCTTGATATTCAAACCCAGGCCTTTGCCCTGAGCTGCATCCTCTGGGCTTCTCATTCTTTAGGTTTTCGTGTCGATGTAGAATCTCATTGAGTCACCAAGTTGGGCATCTGGGCTTGAATCTGTGATGCTCCCGCCTTGGCCTCTCAAAGTGCTGGGCTCCAAGGTCAGGTCGATGCTCCTCCTCCACCATCTCTAGAAGCAGAATTCTGCCCTATGTTCTTGATGTGTATCTGATGTTCCTCACATTTTAAGCAGGATACAGGTTTCTATAAAAATAAGCAACAGAGTTCCAAACAGCCTATCAAGCTAATGTTTGCTGGAGAAAATGGGTTTTAGAGGCCCAGAAAGGTTAGTGGGAGAATGTGGAGCCAGCTCTACAGAAAGCAAAGGGTTCCCCAGATGGCCCAGATGACATCAGCTTTCTGGGTATAAACGTATCCACGGCACCTGAGGCCCATGGCGCCTGCTCCCTTCAGGCTCGAGCCCTTCAGTTTGATCCCCTGTACTCAGGCCCATCCTGCCATCACTTTTATGAGTTAAAGAAAGATGTATTCTCATAAAAAAGGCAACTGAATAGTGTGGTGTCGTTTTTGTTTTAAGAAAACTAAGGCAAATCAGATACCTTCAGGGATGAAGACAGATTTTGTCTAGGCCCCAAAGGTGTCTAGGACTTGGCCCTGATCCAGTACAACATACTGGAGAGTGGGGAGAGAGATACCTGTGCAACATTATTGAAAATAATAAATCTCTCCAAGACTCTTGGGACGTGTGAGCTGGTTGCGCCTGTGAGATGAGTGGAGGAGCTGAAAGAACTCTGCGCCTGCGGGGAGAGCTTGGCACCGGTCCCAGAAACTAAACCTGGGTGTCTGATTCTGGCCAGCTGATTCTGCCGCGTCGCTCTTTCCCTTCTGAAGAGCTGCTGCATGCCACCTGCATCCATATGACACTAAAACATAGTGGTCCCTTTAGGTCTATAATTCAGAACAATCTCTCCCTTTCTGGAAACTTCTTCTTAGGCCAGTTATTCCATAGGCAATGATTTGTACCTGTACCGAAAGACAGACAGAAGCCTCTGCTTATGGCCTCTGTCATAGTAAGGGACAGGAAAACCTTGTGACAAAAAAGACATATTCATAACATTGTGAAATGATCTAGCATGAGCTAGGTAGAGCCTCAGACACTGCACATGGGGTGGTTTTGTGTGCACTCATGCCTAGGTGTACACTGCGGTGTAGTCCATAGATGCTGGAGTTGCCCTCTATGGTTGAACTGACTGTTCTTTCTTTTCCTTTGGTGGAACCGGGGAGTGAACTCAGACCCTTGCACTTGCCAGGGAAGTGCTTATTCCACTGAGCCATCTCTCTGGCCCCAGACTGACTGTTCTTACATCTACTCAGTATTGAATATCTTTTGGGTACCAGGCACCATAGAAGTGCCAATGTGGGTTTACTCCTTAAGTTCCTGCAGTTAACTTTTTAAGACTCATGTGAATCTTGCCAGATACAATGAATCTAAGATCCAGAGGAAGTGATTATCTGTCAGCACTTCACTGATATTTATAAGTGGGCTACAGTCTGCTAATCTGCCAGAACATCCCTAAGTACTATTCTGTTCTAGTTTTTTCTTTATGGTAAGTTCTTCCAAATGACACTTTACATCTAGCCCTGCATTCAGAAAAATGAGGTAATACTTCTAAAGGGATTTGACTTCTTTGATGAAATTAGTGTACAGATTAATTAGAGGCAATATGCACATTTGCTTCAAGTGAAAACATTATAATTGCAAACATTAATCTACCAATATCCACCAGCTGTCTGATTTCAATGAGTGTTGCACCTGGAGCCATGTGCGCTCGAGGCCGAGGTTTTCCTCCTTCAGTACAGCTCCAGCTTTGTAGAGAATGCTATCTAGCTTTGCCTACTTGGGACGGAACAAGGGAAAGTCATTTTAATTGATTTAGACTATACAGAAGGAATCTTCCAACAGAGAGGTATGAGATACTGGTTCAGAAAAAGATTATCTATCTCGTGGGAGATCTTTTTGTACTATTCAAAAGGTGTGCACATGAATTCATAAAAAAAGGTGAGCACAATATAAAGGAAAGACAGTACAGTCAGAAATGTTAACATTTTTCTGGGGAACATTTTTCTCAGTGTTAGAAGCAGAAAAAATGGAAATGATAGAACTGTGAGCAGGGAAGCGGCCGCTTTGAAGTCCATTAAGTGTTAACAGTTGTGGAACTATATTTTTATCTTTTTATCTTCTGAATTTATTTTAGCTCTGTTTCTGTCTAAAATAGAGTTGGAAAAAGGCTCCAAAAATGACAATATAAAATAAAGGTTATAAAAGACAGAGAGGGAGAAATCCAAACTTTAACAAATGGGGAAAGAACACAGATGCTAGCCGACCCCAAGAGGCCAAATGGCTCTTGTGGAATTGAAAAATGAACTTCCAGCAGCCACTTAAAAAAAATAAGGGCCACGTTTAGATCCATTTTGGGCACACTCTCCCTTGTCATCAAAGCGGCACCTCTGCTTATATCCACACAAGACCACTCCTGTGAGTCCTGGTCCCTACCAGAGCTTGCCCTGGATGCACATTCTGAGCGTTTTGGCAAACATATGAGGATGTGAATCCATGCTGCAATGGCATGGTGTCCAGACTCCCCTGCCCTGTAGTGCCCTTGTCCTTTACTGACTCATCCCTCCCCCAAACCCTGAAACTTTTTTATTTCTCTCCCTCTCTCCCTCCCCCTTTTCCCCTCCCTCTCTTCTCATTCCTCCTTTGCTCCTCCTCCCTCCCTCCCTTCCTTCTTTCTCTCTTTGGCTTTCTTGTTTTATTCTTTTCCCTTAGTTTCTCTTTTTTTTCTTTCTTATTTGTCTTTTATTTCTTTTTATTCTGTTTTGTTGTTGAAACAGTGCCTCCCTCAGGCCGGCCTTAAGCTGACTGCATGGGCCAGGCTGGCGCCCAGCGCACAGTGATCTTCCTGTCTCAGCCCTCAGCCTGCTGGGATTGCCCCTGGGCACTAGCATGCCCCACACTCACACACTTCTTACTCTTTCCATAGTTTTCCAGCATCTGTTTGAGAAGACAAAAGCTCTTCTCAGAAGAGACCAAATGTATTCCTGTCCTTCACTTCTGCATGAAACTGTCCTACGGAACTAAGATAGACGCATCAGACGGCATCCACGATGCTCTCTTAGAAAGTGCAGGCACAGATCTTATTTGATCTTCTTCCAAACAAACTCAAGTTCAACTCAGTCCGAGAAAAGCATTCACTGGAAACTAAGTTTCAAGTGAGTAACCTGATCAAAGACCAGTATTTAGGAAATCAGGAGACAAACAGCAAATGTACCCCTTAGCTAGGCTGGATTCCATAAGTAGCATTTATTTTATTTAGTTTATTTTTTAAAGAGAAAAAAGTTAAAATGATACAATTTCCAAACAAGATAGGGAATCAGCAATGGCTCATATATTATGTGTTGTTACTTTCAAAGTGGTTGTTCAGGTTACCAGATATAGGCATACAAAATTGATCAAAAAATTAAGCATTAACTGTTTCTTCATTATGTCAATAGAAATTAGTAGTATAATTGTCTTAGCCAATATATATTTCAAATATAATATAATATATAATATATATATTTGAAACATACATATTTATCCTTCCTTCTTTCTTTTACCTTTCCCTCATCCCAGTTCTTCTTTCCTTTTGAGCAGTTTCTTTCCCTTTCACAATATCTATTGCACCTTTTGGATCTTATTTACTCTTTCAGGAAATGTAGTATAACAATACTAGAAAGATAATGCAATGTTTACATGTGTGAGTCTTATTTATTTCCCTTATGGATATGGTCTCTAATTGCACCAACTTACCTATAAAAGCCTCAAGTTTATCTGTCTTCATAGCTGAGTAATACTCCACTATATAAAAAGACCTTATCATTTTTATCCCTTCCTCAGTTGATGGGCATTTTGGTGTCATAGATTTAGCTATCACAAATTGAGCTGCTATAGACGTGGGCGCACGTATATCAGTGAGGTTCCCTCAGTGGTGGGACAGGGGCAGAGCTTCTCCCCTCCAGAGCTGCTCCCTGAGAACTCCAGTCACTCCCAGTAGCATTTGTTTTAACAAGTGTTTTTATGCACACTGACAATTTGCCTGAATGTGTGGCCTTCTGTGTTGCCAGGACTAGTTTGTGTTCTGCAGAACAGCAGGTAGACTGACAATGGATTGAGAACCTGGAGAGCTTAACTAGTGCTCCCTCATGTGGCGGTGGGATTCAGGGGCCACTTGGGAATTGGTACAAAGCTGCTGACAAAAGCCTCGTTGAGATCAGTGGTTCCTAACGCGGCATTCCAGAAGCACTTCATGTAAGTGTTTGCTGTTACCTTCTTTGGACTGGACATAAAAAGCAGAGAAAGAATTTGCTTCCCAGCAGCAAGGCCTGTGCTCACGAGCACGTGTTGAGTGCTCACTACAGGTGCCGCGCCCGTGTGGTGAATTCCCAAGGAAATACCTCTACTTGCTGTGCAACGAGAATCCCTGACTGAGTGAATTTTGAACAATGATTTTCAAATAGAATTTTTAGTGGGGTCAGAATTAATGTTCAGCCTTCCTTCTGGAAGTCATGAAATAGGTTCACTAGAGTCTTGAGAATAAAGGCAGTGCCATACATTCAATTAAAACTTCACATTTTCCTCCTTGACCTTCTGGGAAAATGCATTTTAGAATGTCCGCGCAGTTAGCTTGGTGCCCTGTGGCCAGGGAGTGGCCAGTAGCATGGCTTGTGTCCACTGTGTCCCGATGGCCAGGGCCTGTCTCTCCCTTGGCTGTGGTCACAGGAGACTCCAGGAAGGAGTCCCATTGGGAGTGGCCACTCACCTGTGGAACCCCATGCCACCTCCAACAGGCTTTGAGAGGAATTTCACTGCAGAAATGGAGGAGATAAGCCAGGCATGGTGGCGCAGGCCTGTAATCCCAGCACTAGGGAGGCTGAGGCAGGAGGATTGTTGTGAGTTCGAGACCAGCCTGAGCTACAAAGTGAGCTTAAGGACAGCCTGAACTGCACAGTGAGACCCTGTCTCAAAAAAGACAAAAAAAAAAAAAAAAAAAAGAAATGGAGGAGATGTGTTACAGAAGACAGCTAGCACCATTTCACCCCGCTGCGGGATACCAAGGATTCATTGTCAACATGAAAGAACCTTCTCAGTTTCATCAACAAATATCCAAATCGAAATTTATTTTACCAACTGTAGAGCAATTGTATAATTTCAGAAAGGCTGAAGGGTAAGAGATAAAAATATAAAATATTCTATTACTTTTGAAAGTGATATCTGGTTTGATAGTCCATTTTGATTTCAACTCTCCCAGTAGTACTGTAATAGAAGCAAAGCCTACCGAATAATGTCTTCCATTTTGTTTTGCAAAAGAATTTGAAAATGAGTAAGAAACACACAGGAAGTGTGCGAACAGTTTTGGATTCTTGTGTGTGTTGCATTAGATTGAGAGACTACCACCTTTAGTTCAGAAGGAGAAAGCTGGCCCAACATCTTGACGGTTGATCTTTTAATTAGGTAATGCTAAAATTATATTTTAATTTTTCATATAGATGTGTGTATATAAAAATTTAAAGTACCAACTTGTATAAATAAGCAGTTTCACTTACCGAATGTTCTTTTTTTGAGTTTTTTTTTTTTTTTTCAAGGTGGGTCTCACTCTGTTGCCTTCAGCAGCCTCTGACTCCTAGACTAGAGTGATCCTCCCATCTCAGTCTTCCAGCAGCTGTGGCTACAGGCACACGACATTATGGGCAGCTCCCATCGATTTCAAATGACCATTTTGCTTTAGCTGTAGAATCTTACCACTTTCCAAGAATGAGAACTTGGTTCCTTTTTTCAAAAAATTATATTCATTCATATCTAACTGCAGCAAGATAGTATTTCTAGAACATCCTAAATAAAAATAATGATATAAGAACCCTCATCCTATTTCTAACATTAATAAGAATTTTCCCGGTAATTCATCATTATATAAAGTTCTAGTTTTTAGTTTTGAAATCAAATCTATTATAAACAAGATTTAAAAACCTCAAGTCCCATAGTGCTGGCTGTGGGATCTGCTGTACCCTCGTGGTGTCTTACACAGGCTTGGGAGCGATGACCATGGTGCACTGCACCTGTGTGCTGCAAAGGGCACTGGCGGCCAGGGTTCCAGGACAGCAGTGTCCGTGGTCTTCCTCAGGAGCCTCACTCAGCAGTGTGGCTTGGGTTCGATATGCAAAGTGCTGGCCACAGGAGTGAGCTGCCGGGTGTGAAATCCTCCCACCTCCCTGAGCACTCATAGGCATAGGCACAGCACTCAGGCTCCTCCTGGGCACGCACAGGAGGCCCAGGGGTGTGGTCCACTATCAAGAGGACCAGAATCTCCCTGCCTAAATTTAGTTTGTTCATCAAAGAGCCATGGGCCAATGATTTGGATTACATTGTGCCTTGTCAGGTTGCCAGAAAAGAGAGGAAGTTAGAGTTAGGTCCAGTTCTCAGCACAAAGGGACAAGCCACACCTGGGGCTGTTTTCGGCTGGCCTGGGATGAGCTGTCTCCGTATATTGCTAGATTGCACTTGCTGTGTATGCATCCAAGGTGAGGAGATCAGTTGTATAATTTTGTGCATATGGGAGAAGGCTCCCCCATCCCTGCCACAGGTTTAGGTATCAATGTCTTGGGAGTAATTAATAATAATAATTTGTGTGTGTGTGTGTGTGTGTGTGTGTGTGTGTGTGTATTTTGATGAGTTTAAATAGTATGGAATTATCTTATGGCAGAGTTATTGTTTAGTTAGGTTTTCTATTTCCCTCGAGCTATTCTTTGGTATACTAAAGTTACTTTCTTTTCCTGCATTTAACTAATATTTATCTCTTTCATATCTGTATTTGGATATTTGTTCAATCACTTTCTCTTGCTAGATAAGCTAATGTTTTAAACATGGTAATATTTTTTTCCTCTCACCCCTGCTGAACTGTGACTTGTGTCTGCCTTTCTACCCCTCTTTCTCTTTTCTCTAGAATAGGTTCCAATACTCTGGAGCTGCTTGCATCAAGATCATTAGAGCTGCCTCCTTATCAGATCTGACAGTCACTTCAGCTGCAAACCCCCTTAACATCTCAGCAGCATTGGGATGTACCAGTGTGCATGACCACCTGCTTCCCAGCCTCCTTCCTACTCTGGCTTCCAGGGTAACAGACTTCTGGTTGGTTTCCCTTACAAACACACATCTCGTGCTTCTTAGCTCACATCCTGGCCTCCTCCTTGCTCAAGTCTAAATTGTGGAGATCCCTCTGCTCCATCCAAACTCCACTGAATTACACTTCTTCAGTCCAGATTCTTAGGCCTACACCTATAGTCACTCAACTCCCCAGCCGCAGAGACTTAAATGCTATTTGTGATAATCAGATTTCTATCTCTAGCCCCAAACTCCTCCGACATATCCCAGACCGGCCAATGTGACCTGTATGTACACTTGAACGTGTGAGGACATCTCATTAACCAGTATGGGTGGAACATGCTTACTGCCCTCCCAATTACACCTTCCCCTTTCTGCAGCAATGGAGAGCTGGGCCTGGGGCTGGGATATAGGTGTGAGCATCAAATAGTCCTTTCTGTCCAGGTGAGCAGCAAAGGTTGGAGCTATTTCCTGGCCCAGAAACAGCCTCTCCATGCTTCCCTCCAGCCCGAGTCACTGTAATAGTCACTTAGCCTGAGAACAAAGTGGTTTGTAACACAGAGCTGTCCACCATGCTAACATGCTCACCTCTGACTATCACGTGACAAGAACAGAACTTCCATCTTGCTAAAGTCTTCAAATTGGGGTGGGGGATCTTAATGATGTGATTATAATCTTTTACAGTACAGAGAAACTACTGCCAGAAAGGACATCTCAACAGGAACCTCATTTTCTAGTGTCCAGATCAGCATGCAGCCAGAGTATGAGCAGGAGAACAAAGCAAGGTGCCTGTTTCACTCTGCGTGTGATGGGACACCAGGGAGCGGTGATATCCCCTAAGCACAGTGACACAGTGTGTCTAAAGTGCTGCATGTGGGTGGAAGGCTGGTGACTCATTTTTCATGTTGTTGCCCTCAACAGCATGGAAAGCAGAATATTTGCAATTCCAGGGAATAGGATTGTAGAAAGTACCAGTGTTGGTGTATTTCGTGGCACCTGGCTTTTAGTGAGGGGCCATAGGAGAGAATCAGGTTCAGGCAAGAGCTGTTTGCTGCAAAGGCAGAAATGGAAGAAGATGGGAATTTTCAGAGATTTGGGACTTGCCAAGGTTTGGAAAGATAGATATTTTTGTGTTTCACAAATTAATAAAAGTCTGAGACTTGACCCTCCTCATGGCAAGGGTCAGAGAAAGAGGACATACCAGGGCATGTCACAGTGGCTTCCACTAAGACACAGTGAGGATGACACACAGAAGCAGGGAAATAAAGCAGAGGCGCAAGGACCAGAATGAACTTGGCTGTGGTTTTCTGCACAAGGAACTGACTGGAAGCAATCAGACCAGAGGCCTGCGGGGCTTTAAGAAGGTTTCAAGAAAACCTTGTCACCACAGAAACCTTGAACCTGGCTGGAAAATGCCCATCTCTATTCCTTGGTGCAACACCAGGTATTTATATCATGCAAGAGAAAACTCGTGAATGGTGTAGCCCCCAAAGGGCATGTGCTGTACTCTAATGGGCACTGCAGCCAGACCAGAGCCGATTGCAAAGTGGTTCCTCCAAGGAAGCAGGTGGCTTAGTCACTTTCCTGTCACAGGGACACAGTATTGGACTCTCACCACTTAAAGGAAGAAGGGCTTATTTTGGCTCCTGGTCTCAGCCCATACATGGCCACCTCCAAGGCAGGAAGGGCATGGCACAGGGATCTGGCAGAGGCGAGTGGCTCACCTAATGGTGGCCAGGAAGCCAAGACAAAGGGGTGCTGCCAGGACAAGACGCCTTGCCTTCTAGGTCAGGTTCCGCAATCACCTCTGTCCACCAGACCCCACTTCCTCATGGCAAACCAGCAGAAAATCCTCACTGCCTCTCACAATCCTCGATCAGTGAGTCTTTGAGGGGGCGACCATCTATACAGCCTAACACAGTGTTACCCTACTGTCCATCCATGCCCTGCTTCCACTGCCACAGCAGTGTCTGCAGAATTTTTGCTCAATTGGCAGTCAAAATTGTTGTGAACCAGTATCTGTGAATACCCTTCTCTTAAAGGGGTTTTCAAAAGCAAATCCTGTGTCCTTGTCCCCACCCTGCATATGGGGTGGGGAGCAACAGTCTGATGACCTGATCCATGCCTGATACCAACTGTCAGACACTTTCACACTGGACAGAGAAAATGCATCTTGTTCTGCTCTCTCCCTGGACCATAGGCCACAGCCCCCTCACTAGATCCTGGCTCAAATGTTACGTGTCCAGAGGTAACAAGCCACTCATTGCACTGCCTCATCAAATTTCTGTCACCTTGACCTTCCTTTATCCTCTCCTTACATCTTTTTCTGCATAGCACTGTCTTGCTCCTTGATGGAATAGAAACTCTCAGGGGAGATCTTGATCTTGTTCCTAGCTTGTCCCAATGAATAAACTTGGTGAATATACTGTAGGCTCCTGATGAATATTTAGTGGGGAAAAAATTGAGAAATTATGAGTTTCTCACTTTCAAATGTTTAAAGTTATGTTTGTTTGATTCTGTTTTGGTATTTATCTGTACTAACCCTATAACCAATGACAGTTATTGTGCATGAGTACTTACGAAGTGGCATCACAGGGTTTGACTGCTCGCCAAAATTTGTCATACTGGATGAGAAGTTATTGTTGAAAAAGCAAGACATTTGATCTCATTTGCTTGTTTGTTTTAAGAGTGAGACAATGGGGCTGAGGATGCGGCTCAGGGTAGAGTGCTTCCTTAGCATGTTTGACGCCCTGGGTTTTTGTCCTGCTTTGGTTTCCAGCACTCAGAAAAATGCCATCTCTTTTTCTGAAGGATCACTGGTAGTCATAACTGAAGTACAACTTCTTTTCCCAGGAAATATCAAATGGTGGATGAGGGAGGGTCTGGAGGCCCTTGTAGCCTGGGGAGGCCACAGAGGCTTCTGTAGAGACTTTGGCAGTGGCCTTTGAGGTCACAGGTGTGGGTGCAGCAGGGCCAGGGCTGAGACCATGGGGCCCACAGCTATAAGGCTGTGGACAAAGAGTGAGTTCCTGTCATCAAGTTGGGCCTGCTGGTCAAGGACATGAAGATCAAGTGCCTGGAGGAAATTTACCCTTTTTTCCTTACCCATCAAGGCGTGCAAGATTATTGACTTTTTCCTGGACACATCCCTCAAGGATGAAGTTCTGAAGATCATATCTGTGTAGAAGCAAACTCCTGCTGACCAGCAGACCAGGTTCAAGGCATTTGTCACCACTGGGGACTGCAACAATCATGTTGGCCTGGGTATAAAGCGTTCTAAGGAAGTAGCCACTGCCATTCACAGGACCATCATCCTAGTCAAGTTCTCCATTGTCCCTGTGCAGAGAGGCTACTGGGGGAACAAGGCTGGTAAGCCCCATACTGTTCCTTGCAAGGTGACAGACAGGCTGCTGTGGCTCTGTGTTGGAGTGCCTCAACCCTGGCCCAGAGACATTGGCATCCTCTCAGCGCTGGTGCCCAAGAAGCTGCTACTGATGGCTGGTATTGATGACTCTGTACCTCTGGTAGGGGCTGTACTTCTACTTTGGGCAACTTTGTAAAGGCCACCTTTGATGCCACGTCCAAGACCTACAGCTATCTGACCCTTGACCTCTGGAAAGAGACTATGTTCACCAAGTCTCCCTATCAGGAATTCACCGACCACCTTGTGAAAACCCACACCAGAGTCTCTGTGCAGAGGACTCAAGCTCCAACAGTAGCTACAACATAAAGGGTTTTTACACAAGAAAAATAAAATAAATAAAGCTTGGCCCACCCTCCAAAAAACAAAAACAAAAACTGCAGTACGATATCCTGGGAGTCCTGCAGACTTTTTATTCTACAATTCAACAAAACTGACATACTTGGTTCCCACTTCAGGGAGGAGCTAATTTCACCAGGCAGAGTTCAAATCAATCCAACACAGTGTATTTAATCCTCAGTGTCCTTATGCCTTGTGCCAGGCAGTGTGGGCACAGGAATAGGATGCCCACACAGGTGCTGCCTCTGCCCTTCTGTTAGAAGCTATCTTCCAGGACCCAGAGTGTAAGAGAGGCAGTCACAGCTCAGCCCCCCTGCTCTTGGTGGGCTGGGTGATGCTATATAAGTGCAGCCACAAATGTCAGTGAAAGGCTTGGTCAGAGATGGCTTCCTGCGTGGGTAGTAGGTACTTGCTCATGGACAAGGGAGAGGAGTGAGGTATTTCCAGGCCGAACAAATAGGTGGGAAAAGAGGCATGGGAAATGGTCTTGTGTGTGTGCTTCAGATGCTTTGTCCCTCTTTCCTTCCATCTCAGCTATTTAAGCTGAGGCTTCTTCCCTTCCAGTCATCCAGGGCTCCAGCCGGGCTCATTCCTGAATCCAGTATAGAACCAATAAACAAGGAAAACAACTGAGAGGTAGCAGTGGGGGGGCTGGATCCATGCCTACATTGCATTTGCAAAAATTTGATTTTCTGCAGAAAAAATATTTTGACTTCTACATTTTTGGACTTCATTAGAAGGATCTGAAATGGATGACACCAAGCTGTTTGCCTAAAATAACGTCCCCAGCCTGAACTGGCATGGATATTTCCTGAGATTAAAATAGAAACGTGTTTTGCTAACAGAAAACAACTTGGAAATCAAAGAGTCGTTTAACTTGGAAGGCTTCTTTTTCCTTTTCTTGCCACAAAGTCCTGTTTTACACACACCAAGAGGTCACTCTGCTACAGAACTTTTCATTAACAATTTGAACCTGCAGACATCTCAAAAATAAAAGAAGGGTAAAGTTGTGTGATGTATCAAATTCAATCAATAAAAGCTTATGAACACCTATTATGTGCCTGGCACTGTTTTGGGACTCAAACCCAGTACCTGCCCCCGTGAAGTCTACATTCAAACAGAAAGAGTACACACACGCGGGAGATAAAATCTCCAGCAGGAGATGCACAGTAAAAAAGATGAAGTAGAAAGCAAAGGCAGGGGTCACACGAAGAGCATCTCAGACGATGCACCAGGACGAGGTTACCTCTGAACAGAGTGAAGGGTAAACCCAGCACACTTCGGGGTCTGGGACAGCGTGGGCTGCGCCGTGGTCCCAAGTCAGGGCTATCCATGAGTGGACATGCGGGGTGGGCTACGCCCACGTTTTAACAGGTAATTCAGGGAACTTGCCCTTTTGCCTTGGTCACAGAGCAATGCTGCTGAATGATTTCTAAGGATTTCCCAAGGCCACCCCTCTTGAGCACAGCGTGCTGCGCCTGGGCCGGGTGCAGAGGGGGTCCGCATGACTCCCGAGAGCACTTTCGGGCCAGTCACGAAATTAAGACCCCAAATCCGGTGCCCCGCCGGCTCTGCGGGAGCAGCTCCGTCTCCGGCTATACTTCGCCTCGGGACAAGTCTTGCTTTGGGGTCGCCAGCAAGCTCTGCACCAGCCGGGAGCGGCCGTCCCACCCAGCGCCGCCACCTGCCTGGAGCCCCGCGCCCGTTGGGTCGGCCCCAGTCCTGTCCCCCGCCCACCCAGGTGCCCGCGCCCCGCCTCTTCCCCGCCTTCTTGGGCGGCACCGCCCCTGGCGCGAGCAGAGCGGAGGGCGCGCAGGGAGCCGAGCCTCACAGCCGCCCGCCCGCCTGCACCATGCCGCCGCCGCTGCTGCCCGCTCTCGCGCTCGCCCTCGCCGTCTCGCTGTCCCTGCGGGCGGCCGCCGACTTCGACGGGAGGTGAGCCGGGCCGGGCCGGGCCGTGGGGCGGGCGGGCAGGCGAGGCTGTGCTGGGCTGGACAGGGCTGGGGACCCCCGCCCCGAGAGGGCGCTGGCTGGGGCCCGGCAGCCGCTGAGGCCACCCCTACAGGTGGCCCTGGCGACCCGCAAGGTGCGGCGAGGGCGCGGACACCCGGGACCGCTTCCCCACTCCCCCACACGTACTTGTTGCGGGGCGCGAGTGAGCGCGCGTTTGCGAGTGAGTGTGCAAGCATAAGTGAGCGAGCGCGCGTGTGAGCCCGTGGGTGTGGGTCGGTGATTCGCAGCCCGCCCCAGGCCCACAGTGACAGGTCCCGCCGACCCTGGCGGAGTCCTGCCCGGCCCCGCGGCCCCTCCGTCCCGCGTCCAGACAGCCGTCCCGCCCCGGGAACCCGTGAGTCTGGTGCTGGAAAGCGCGCGGCGGGGCGACCCGCGCAGAGAGGAAGGTCGGGCTTAGATTAGCGTTGGGGCTCTGGTGGAGACGCAGGTGAGGCGGAGGGAATGGGAAGAGTTTAAGGGCAGGGGGAGCAGCCGGAGGCCGGGCCTCTGAACTGCACTGCACGGAGTTTCTACAGATAGTTCCTCGTCCACCTAGGCCATGGCGTGCATTTCTTGCACACACGTTTACAAGATAGGCTCAGATCATAATGTAACTTTAGAAGGATGATTGCAGCCAAATAAAATGGTGCCCTTCTTAGAGGAAAAACAATTAGGTGTGAATCTAAAGGAAACGATTAGCAGCTGAGGGAGTCTAGCCTGAACGTGCTCCTTTCTTTGGACATCAGTTACACTAACGAGGAAAACAAAATCTGTTGGTGCAGGCACACTTCAGCCCAATAGAGAAGTCTGCCACGCTCTAAGCTCTTTGGCTTTATTTGGATTTCTTTTTCTAGTGCTTCCTTTCCTTTCCTTTCTTCTTTTGCAGGATTTTCTGCTGTTTCTTTGGTTCTCAGGAACCTCTTCTCTCTGTATTCCTTCCCATCTGCTTTTTCTGAGAGACAAGAATTTCTTCTGCTTTGACATGTCTTTTATTATTTAATACTTTTCAGTTTATGATGGATCAGTCAAAACTGGTTTTCACCACCCCAGTAACAGGTGTGAATCTTAGAGGAATCTGTTTTATCTCAAGCCTCACAAACTGCCCTGTGACTGGCAGGCTTGAGGACTCTTGGTTTTAGCTAGTGCTATTTCTAGTTAGGAAAGGCTGTTATTCTTTATCCCTACAGTGGTGTATTGTGTATGTGTATGTGCACGCATGCAGGCCTGTGTGTGATGTGTGTGTGCGTGCATGCTGGGTATCTGAGATTTGATATTCAAGTGTCTTTATCCTTAAATTTCCGTAGGAATGAAAAGAGTTGTAGGAGATTTGTTGGATGTGCTTGATTTCCTCTAAAATTGTTTTCCATCTGCAGCGTCTTTATGTTATTGTTTGTGTGTGTGGTAGGTGGCCCAGGCAGCTTGCATCCTCGATTGGCCTCTGTCACTATGCTGGGAGGATTGACTGCTGCTGGGGCTGGACTCGACGCTCCTGGGGACAGTGTCAGCGTGAGTATCAGATCACAGACCCCAGGTCCTGGGAGGGGGCTTCTGCCTGGGCCACAGTGTCAGCCTCATCTTCATGGAGCAGGACTTCGTGTGCAGATCTGTCTCAGACAGGCACTCAGAGACCCTGGCCCGCCTGAGCTCCTCCCTTCTCTGGCCCCTGTTTAAGGGCTGAACACTCCTTTTGTGTTCACCTGTTTCTTTGCTCCAGGCCCTGATGGGGTAGATAAGGAGTCTAGACACTATTTACACTAAATAAACTTGGGACCTTAGAGTACTCCAAAATCTCCACCATGGCTGTTGTGTAAAGTGGGATATAGAAAGAGCAGGTATGCTGATGGTGCTCTTAATGGGCCACCCGGTGTAGTCAGAGAAGACCTTTGGAAAACATCACCTGGAAGCTTAGGAAGAAGCAGTCAAACTCCTAAGTATCAAACCAGGATGGTAGTTTCTGTTTTTTTTTCACAATCAAAACGGACATTATAGAGGTAACATATCAGAGCTGTATCACAAATGTTTGGAAAATTTAGGAACTATTTAGAAAAATTTCCAAATCTTACCTCAATCTCAAAATTTTGACAGCAAATGATTGAATAAATATCGAGGGCATCTTTAGAGAGTTGGGGGCACAGGTGGAGAAACAAGCCAAAGGGACCCAGGCTGGGTTGCACCCTGGTCTTTTCATCCCTACAAAGGAAGCAGCTCTGAGCATCAGGGGAAAGAAGTAAAGCTGGGCTGGTAGGGGAGGAGCTTACCATACAGATAGCTGCAGGTAAACTGAGGCCAGAAAAGTTAAACTGCCCTCAGCTGCCTTGGTCCTTGAAAATGCTGGTGAGGTTTGTTCTCACCTCTGTGAGGGTGGGCGGTGGCAGGCACAGTGTGGCCCGGCACGTACAGGCTGGTGTCCCTGGCAGCCGGGGATGGGTGTCTGCTCTGTGTATGCCACGAGCGAGACCCACAACCCTGCCCAGCCTCTGCTCCTTTGTTAGAATTGGGGTCACTCTAGTTTCTCGTAAGTGAGAGAAGGAGGCAGAGATGCTGTCATCCCACTGCCTAGTCTGTTCATAGTGTTTTAAAGGAAAAGAGTGAGAAAGGAGAGCAATACCTGAAGGAAATTAGACTTCTGCCAGTTAGATCAGAGCAGTGGGAGTGTTTGTACGGCCGGAGGCCAACAGGTGTGGAATTCGAGAAACCACCGGTGAAATAACTGAGAGTATCCCTGCCTTGGCCCAGACCTAAACACACCCTCCTACATGAAAAGCAGGGAGTCTCTTCGCAGGAATGGAGATGGTATCCTCCTCCTTTGCTGCCATAATAAAATGCTGATGTGCTGTAGGGATCCTACAGGCGCCCGGCCACACCCAGGACTGGGCTGCACTGGCAGAAAGCCCTGGGCAGCAGTGGGGCACCCTTCCCTTCTAAAGGCAGAGGTTGGGGAGCACAGGCTTCCTGCCAGATGCACTGAAAGAAGTCCAAGGGAAACACTCCCTGGATCTCTGGGAGAGAGGCTCAATTCCCCAGGTAGCACCTCTCAGAGCTGTTCTGGTTTTCTGTATCATGTAACGAACTCTTCCCTGAGAGGCATGTGCTCAGCAATTCTGAATTTAAACATATGCAGAAACCTTGTAAAATTACAACGATATTACAGAGTTTTATCATTGGAGAGATTTCCTAGTGCTTTACTTTCCACATAGCTTTCCTAATAGTCATAGGATACTTTTGGTGTATTTATACTTTCATTTTGTTTCTAAAAGCAGGCAAAACAGTCAAATATAGTATCTGCTATTGTTTGTTTCTTCTCTCTTGTTACACCACAGTGATCTGAGAAAACTCCAGCATAGCTTGAGCTAATTATTGAAATGGTCATGTTAGAAAAGTGTGTAAATGATTTTGCCTAAATCATAATTTTTTTTTGGCACTGAATTGGTACTGTATGTGGGTTTGGTAAAATGAAAGAAATGGAAGAGAATATTGCTACTGAAACAGCGTTGGAGTAAGGATGCATCTGAGTCAGCAGACTCTGTTCTAGAGCCCCGATGTTTGTCACATTGATACTGCCAAAGGTAAAAACAGTTCTCAAGTTCTTAAGACCTAGGTAGATCCAAACTTATATACCAACACATGTACTTTATATTTCCTATGTGTTGGTATATAAGTTTGGATCTACCTAGGTCTTAAGAACTTGAGAACTGTTTTTACCTTTGGCAGTATCAATGTGACATTGTGTTTCAGTAAAATAGGACTCCTGTAAAGTAAGTAAGGGCCCAATGATTTTTACCACTAACAATGAAGATGGCAAGTCCCTGACTCCAGAGACTTGTGTTTGTGTGTTTCTGTCTGTGTGTTTTACTTTTGTCAAGAATCTTGGTCTAAGTATCTCTGGTCAGTTCAGAGTTCTGCCTGTCTTTGTTTTGATGTAAACAGGTCGAGGAATGTGGGGTCAGAGGTCAGCCCAAAGGGGTAGATCAACTCTAAAAGAGCTTGTGGGATGAAGGGAATATCACCAAACATTCCTGATTGATCTTCAGAGATTTTATGTAATGAACAAGCCTATCAGGGCATATATTATATATTCGAGGAAAGTACCCCGCTATTGTGTAGCCATTAAATGTAGTAATGGATTACCTATAAAAATTCCTAACAGCAGCTAGTAAATTCCATGTGAAAAAGAATTTTGGCCTTCTGGCCCCTCCACAATCAGAGGGTTCTTTCTGAGAGGAGCAGCCTCCTTTTCTTATCAAAGGAAGCCTAGTGCTCTTTTCTGCTGAGTGACTCATGTTGGAATTTTCCTTCAAAACAGCACAGCAAAGCACAAGCCGTGCCCCCATGTACAGCACCTCAGTGGCTCTCTTAGAAGGCCTGTGCACATGGGGTTCCCTCATCATTGCTTGTTAGATCTCATGCCCCTGTCCAGTGACCCTTTGGTGGCTTGATGAGATGTAGCCCTTGTGAGAGGTGTGGCCCATACTCAGGTGTGGAGAACTGAGTGCTGTATCTGCTCCAGGGCTACCTACCCTCCTCCTCATGAACAAGTATGGAAGCCTGGTATGGTGGGACAGGAAAGCTGCCCTGCACCCCTCTGCTCACTGTGTATAGCTACGAAGCCAGCCCAGGGCCTTCCCTCCTTTCCCCTGGGTCTAAGGAAGGATGGATTCCAGATGGGCATCTCGGATGGGCACAGCACCCAATCCCACTTCCTGCCTGTCCTGCCTGTCCTGCCTGGCATTCTCCTGGCCTTGCTGGCCTGCTTGGGAAGTATGGCTTGTATCAGAATGGGTGCCTTGTATTGGCCATTACAGCCTTGACTTCTGTGTCTCCTTTCATTCTTTCCTCTGTGATCCTGACTCATGAATTGATCTCTTGGATATAGAAAATCCCAAACTCAATTTTCTAGCCATCTTGGGCTTTATTGTTGTTGAATATCAATGTGACTCTTTTGTAAAAAATTTTAATTTTTCTTAGTACATATTTGCAGAACCTAATGATTATATTCCCAGTGGGGAGCAGTTCGTGCACATAACATCTTAATTCTTTTTTACTTTCCTCTCCCCTCCGCCTTCCTTTATCCCTTGGTCCCCTTCCAATCTGCAGAAGACCTACCTTCCTGCTTCCTATTGTCTAGCTCTTACTTTGCTCTTTAATTTACTTACACTTTGGGTTTCTCATATAAGAGAAGCCATGTCACATGGAAGCTTGTATGTCTGATTTATTTCACTTAACAGTATGGTCTTAAGGTGCATCCATGTCTTAAGTACTCTTCTCTTGTTGCTGGGACAAATACCTGATACTCAAAATGAGGGAAGAAAAGGTTTATTTAGCTCACAGTTAGTGGAGGTTTCAAGACACTGGAGGAGAGGCTAGGGCGCTGCCGTGTCCTGGATGACCCTTTTTACATCTCCGAGAAAGCATAGGCTAGCCAGTTTAATGGTTCACGCCTCTCTGGCCCCGCCCCTCAAGCCACTTGTTGCTCCCCCAGCCGCTGCCCCGTATCAGGCTTTGGGGGAACAACTGGACACAAACCATAACAATCTATTTTCTAAAAGATGTCCCAAGTTTATCCTTTTTATGGCAGACTAGTACTTCATTCTATATAAATATCAGTTTTTTAACCATTTGTCTGCTGATGGACGTATGGGCTGCTGCTTCCAAGGCTTAGTTGTTGTCAGCTGAGCTGCTGTAAACGTAGATGCACGTGGATCACCGTGATATGAAGTGATGTCTTCAACCTTTTTGGGAGGGGACTAGCTCAATTGAACGAATAAATGCTTTTAGTTTTTGAGGACTCTCCATGCTGATTCCCCCAGTGGTTGTGCTAATTTGCATGCCACACCTCTTTATTTTCAAGTGAAATGTCCTTATTCTGTTCATACCGAGGTATGTACAGCACACAGAGACTACTGTCTGGGAGACTGCTGCAATATATTTTTCATTTGTGCCTTTATAACTTTCTGCTCCCTACCTTTTCCAATACCATAGCGGCCATTTCATTTTATTGAATTAGCTACTTGTCTTCCCCTACCAAGGGGAAACTTGTGTAATTAGGGATGGCTTTCTTGGATGTGTATGTTCTACTTTAAAAGCTGTGTGTGCTGTGGAAATGGTTCTTACCTAAACGCACTAGGTAATTGACACCACTTGAGGCCTAGTCCTGAGCTGTGTGTCTGATCAGCTCACTGACCCCAAACTCCATCCAGGATCTTCCTCGTGCAGAGCAGCATCTGTGGACTCAGGATCCTGGCTTCCTGTCTCTTCAGCGTGGCTGTCTTTCTGTCCACATGTGGCTGAATGTGTGGCATAGGACAGTAGTGTTTTGTTGAAAATGCTTTCTAGGGCTGTGAAGGAAAACCCTGAACGCAAGTAGCTCTGGGTTTCAGCAGGGCTCTTCAGCTTGTGGGTTTCCCGGTCAGTGAACAGTCCGTGGTCTCTGAAAATGCTGTGAGTTAGGGTGGTTTTGAATCATGTGTCCTTCAGACTAGGAGAGTGTAGGTGTCTTGTTATGTTTTTTCAGAGGTTGGGGAAGCCAGAAAACATATGTACAGGTTGGCTTGGCTTTTGTACTTCTGCCTCCGATTTCCTCTATTTCTTCCATCCCATTTATAAAGGTTGCAGTTTTGTTAATGCCATGTAAAGTGAAAATAGCATTTTTCAGCTTTAGAAAAACTTACAGATTAGTGAAGCATAGGGAATTGGGAAATAGTACTTAGAAGCTATTTTGCAGTGGTCAAATAATTGTATGTGGATAGTGTATATTACTAGCAAACTGTGAATTGGAAAGACTGATAGCCAAATTATCTAATTATTTATGTGTCTCAAACGACAAGGGTCTTAGTCTCAGCGTAGAATTTTGGGTGAGATATTTAAATTTCTCATTTAATTTCTTGTATCTGGGTTCAGAAACAGTCTTATGAAAGGAACGTGATTATTAATTTTGTTAATTTGACTTCCCCTCACTAGTCACAAAGTTATGTACGTTATATCTTTCTTTGCTATTTTGAATGTCCAGTAATTGGATAAATTGGGCAGGGCCCAGGCTGTAGACACTGCAGGTGCGCACTGTGCCATTGCACTCAAACCCCCAACCCTAAGTGACAAATTAGGGTATCAGCTTTCAGGGGTTCTGTTAAGCATGACAGAACTTGTATTTCAGACTTGGAGAACTTCTTGTATGCATACAGCTGTGGGTCCCCGAGCAGCTGGAGTCCCATGAGGCAGGTGCTGCTGGAGTCAGCACAGCTTGCTGACCTGACCTGGTCTGGCCTGGCAGTGGAGCTGTGTGACCCCATTGGGTAGCGCCCTCCTTGTGTGGGAGAAGAGAGATTCTGCTTTTTATCTGTAGGGTTGTTTTTGTTGTTTTGCTGTGATAGGAGCCAGAACAAGGCAGAGGATGACCTTACTTACAGTTACTCATGGCTCTACCTCCAGTCCCCAAAGCCTTAGACAGGGGAGTTTCTGATGGAGATTACTCAGCTGCACTTGCCTCAAAAGGTTGTTTAAGAACACCGTGTACATTGAGTAACTTCAAGTGGTCTTGGAATGTGGATTCCACCTTAGAAGCGGTGTTGAAGAGGCTTGACCTTTTCAAGCAGGTAATTTTTGAGTGCGTGTAGTCTTCAAAGTTAGGTTTCACAAGAATTACTTTGTTCCACCATTCTTTTCCCTGATTAGAACTGACCTTTATCACAATGCTATTAAGATCTGCCAATTTCCGGAGGTTTCCATCTAAAGCCGATCTACCAGCAGGGCCTTAACCCTGCTGGATTAGAAACTGAGCGCTTCTCCAGCTGGGACCCGTAGCTGAGAAAAAGGATCAAGTCCAGCTACTAGACCTGGCCACACACCTGCTGCAGGCCAGAGGGGGAGCAGCCAGGTGTGTGCTGGGACTGCGCAAACACCTGTGGCCCAAGACTGTGTCTGTCTCTAGGAAACTTGTTGGTTGGCTCCAAAGCACAGCTGTGCTTCCCCACCCACCCCTCCCTGTCCGTGGGAAGTCTGGTGTTCATGCCGTCTGTGGAGTTCAAGTTCTCCGCACTTTTTTACTTTAAAGAGAATAAAGAACACACAATAAAAACAATGCAGAATTTTAAAACAATAGGAAATTAACAATGGTTATTATATTGCACATTTTTATATTCAAAGCAGTTGCTTAGATTACCAGATATAGGTATGTAAAATTGATTTAAAAATTAAGCATTAACTATTTCTTTCAATAAACCAATAGAAATTAGTATAACCGTCTTAGCTATCTTGCGTGCGTGTGTGTGCATGTGTGTGTGTGTGTGTGTGTGTGTGTGTGTGTATGTGTGCATATTTCCCCTTCCTTCTTTTCTCCTTTCCCCCTCCCAGTTATTCTTTCCCTTTGAGCAGTTTTTTCCCTTTCACCTTTGTACCTTTTCAATCTTATTTACTCTTTTAATTTCTTAAACTCAGGACATACCATGATGTTGCATATGTTAGTCTGATTGATGTCACTTATGAGTATGGTCTCTAGTTGCATCCATTTATCTATCAGAGTCTGGAGTTTATGTTTCTTTATAGCTGAATAAGGTTCCATTATATAAAAATATGACGTCTTTGTATCCATCTCTTGGTTGATGGGCATTTGAGTTGTTTCCAAGATACAGCAATTATAAATGATGCTGCTTTAAACACGAATGCACATATATTGCTGTGTTGTGATGTTTTCAGTTCTTTTGGGAAAATACCCAGCAGGAAAATAGCTGGGTCGAATGGGACCTTTGATCCCAGCTTTTTGAGGAATCTCCACACTAATTTCCACCAGTCTACACTCCCACCAACAGTAGAGAAGAGTTCCTTTTTCCCCACAGCCCCTCCAGAATTTGTTATTGGTTGACTTCTTGGTGAAGGTAATTCTTTCTGGGGTAGGATGGACTCTCAGTATTGTTTTAATTTGCATTTCTTGAATGACCAATGATGTTGAACATTTTCTCATGTATTTACTATTTGTATTTCTTCATCTGAGAAGTGTGTATTTATCTCAGATGCCTATTTTTGGATTAAGTCTTTGAAATTTGGGGGCCTGATTTTATTTAATTCTTTATGTGTTGTAGATAGAAGGCTTTTGAGGGAGAGTTGGCAACAATTTTTTTCCTCAACTCATGGGTTTTCTTTTCACTGTTGGTGAATCAGCGGAATGAGCCATGTCCTGAGGTCTGATGACAATGTGGGGGGACACTGTATAATCCTGAGGTGAGGGAGGGAGGACGGGTCTACACAGGGCCTGGACTGTCTTTGTGGGGCAGATGTAGGGTAGGGAAGAGGGTTCCGTGGGCCCGTTCTCTCTCTGCCTCTCCACTGGGTACAGGCACTCGTGTTCTTTTGTACTAATTTTGTGTAGATTTTAACATTTTTGTCATCACTGTTTCTAAAATATTAATTTGCTTTGTAAGAGCAACTATATTCACTGTCTCTAGTGCCCCTCAGAGAACTAGACAACTGCATATCCTCAGGATTTGTTTTTTATTTTGGCCTGTGCATCTTTTAAAAACTACTTTGCAGCCGGGCGTGGTGGCGCAGGCCTGTAATCCCAGCACTCGGGAGGCTGAGGCAGGAGGATTGTTGTGAGTTCGAGACCAGCCTGAGCTACAAAGTGAGCTCGAGGCCAGCCTGAACTGCATAGTGAGACCCTGTCTCAAAAAGACAAAAAAAAAAAAAAAAAAAAAAAAAAAAAAAAAAAACTACTTTGCATACTGAATGGAAAATTCTTATGTAGCTGCCCTGCTACCTGCCCATTTTATATAAAGGAAAGGTACCGTATACACTGTTCTATACCTTTGTTCCTTTTTCTCAGTAGTTCATCTTGATTTTTTTTATCATCTGATCTCTGTTAAGTTTTTTTTTTTTTTTGTGCAGGGTCTCACTACACAGCTCAGACTCATAGTGATCCTCCTTGATTTCTGCCTCCCTAGAGCTGGGATTACAGGTGTGCACCACCATTCCTGGACTCCATTGCTGGCTCAGTGCACCCAGGGGTGGGTCTGGCATGGCATGAGGTGCCAGGGATCAAACCTAGCCCCTGTGCTTACATAAGCAAGTGCTTAGTCTGCTGAGCTATACTGCTGGCCCTTATCTGCTCTTGAAAAGCCTCCTGACCTTTGAATAGGTTTAAAGTATTCTACTGCATGGCTAGACTGTCATTTGGCCATTTCTTATTAATGGACCTTTATATTCATTGTAATCTCTTGCTAACAGGAGCAGTTCTAAAATAATCTTAGACGAAATGTTGCCTGCATCATTCTGCATGTGTTGTGACCATTTTGGGAGGGGATGCATTTCTATACGTGGTCCAGTGCTGTGCATATCTGTTTGCTGTTTTGATCAGTGGCCAATGGTTCTTTACTCAGGAGTGAGTGGCAGGGTGGCAGTGTTGACTCGAGGCTCTGGCAACCCCGTGGCCCGAGTCTCACCTGTTGCTCCTTTTGGGGTGCTCTGATCCCTACTCTTGCCTCTGCATAGCTGTTCCATTTTTAGCATTTCCCCTCAGACCAGAGGATTAGGGCTGACTGGTGGAGGCTGGGAGGTTGGGATGAAATGTGTGCGTTTCTCACATCTGCCCCACTTTTTGCCCTACCACTGATCTACTTTGTACGAATGTGGATTTCTTTTTGATTTGTAAGACCACGCGCTCTCTTAGGCATTCTTTCATCAATGCTTTGTTATCTGTGCTTTAGCCATAACTCATAGCCCACTGTGTGTGGTGTGTGCTGTTTTCCTGTCTCACTATCTACTAGGAGGAGTAGGTAGGATTCTGAGGTCCCAATCCCATCTCGGGGGACAACTATTAAAACAAAGAGGACTTTCAGGAAGAAGAATAGCATTTTTTAAATCAAAACTTCTTTTAAAAAGTGACTTCAGAGGTATAGGAGTGTGTACCTCATTCCATCAGCTAATCTTTATCACAGTTAAATATTTAGCTAATTTCTTTTGTTTTTTTAAAAAATACAAAAGAGTAATAAAAAACAGCATTAGAAGTGATACACAATTTCACTAAGCAAAGTAGTAGGAACTCAGTAGCAGTTGCTGTATTGCATGAAGTTGTCTTCAAATCAGTTGTTTCAGTTACCAGCTATAAACTTGGAAAATTGATTTTACAAAAACCCAACAAAATAACCACACAAAGTTGTAAGAAATTAAAAAGAAAAAAGAATAAAAAGAAAAAAATTAATCATTAACTGCTCCTTTCAAAAGACCAGCAGAAATCAGCAGTATAATATCCAAAAGACACATAAATGTATCTTTTTTTTCTTAAATTTTTAAGAAGGAAACACATGATTAAGTAAAAACTGAAGGAGGGGAGAGAGAAAGGGGGCAGCAAAGGTAAATATTTCTTTGTCTAGACACCAGTTCCAATCCCCAGCAGGCAGGCACTGTTTCCTATTAATCCTTGTGGAGACTTCTAAGTATTTCTAATGGTTTTTCTTTTCCATGAAATACTAGCACAAAGTAAAAACCATGGTTTAGCTTGTTTTTTTCATATAAAGATCAGTCCTTGTCAACTCATAGAAGTCTGATTGATTCTTTTAAGTAGCCATACAGTGTGCTATACTTTTTTTTTGTGCTTTTGAGACAAGGTCTCTCTCTGTAGTTCAGGCTGGCCCTGAACTCACTACGTAGCCATGGCTGGCCCTGAACTCAGTGCTCCCCCTGCTTCAGCCTCTCAAGTGCTGGGATGACAGGCGTGCACCCCCCTGCCTGGCCAGTATGCTACCTTTATGGATGTACCATAATGATCCCCCCACTTAGAGACATTAAGTAGTTTTCAATATTGTGCTTTTACAAAAAACTGTACACTACAGTGACTAGCAATGCATCTGTTATTATTATATTCAATTAGATATAGGGAGATTGTGTCTGTCACACTTCTATATTAGTATGAAAACTGAACAAGCTCATTTTATTGTTACACATGTTCTTATACTTGTAACATTTTATTGTAACAAATATGTAAATCAAAGAATAAATCCTAGCCAGTATCAAAGCATGGAAACCTTCTGTCAAGACACTTTCTACTTTGATTCCTTAGAAGTTATTTTACATTTTTTAATTCTTCTTTTTTTACTATATAAAAAGAATACAAAATATTAAAAATAAAACAAAACAAAAAATGTTAGAAATGATATAGTACTTCAAACAAATCAATAGGAATTCAATGATGGTTGCTGTAGTGCCTAAACTTAGAAGATATTTTAAATGATAAATACAATTGACTTCTTGGTGTCTGTTTATGCTTTATCTTGTTTGGGAAAGGATGCGAAGTAGCTTCTAGGCATCATGCAACAAGATAGGAAAACATAATTAACAAGGATGATAGGGAAGAATAAAAGATGTTCCGGAGGAGGGCTATTAAAATACAGATGTGTAAGCCATAGGAAACTATATGACTTATGGTGTAGCACTTAGCTTCCAGTAGCCCAAGGAAAATAGAAATATAATTGCTGCTGTTTTTCTGCTATTTATTTATGTATCTTGTGCAGGGTCTCATTACCCGGCTCAGGCTTGTAGTGATCCTCCTGTTTTCAGCCTCCTCTGTGCAGGGATTGTGGGTGTGAACCATCATGCTCCTGGTGGCTGGCTCAGTGCACTCACGGGTGTGGCCAGCATGGCGTGCGGTGCTGGGAATCAAACCCTGGTCCCTGTGCTTGCCTGAAAGGATGCTTAGTCCACTGAGCTATCTCGCTGGCTCTCTGCTTTTTTTTTTTTTTTTTTTTTTTTTTGCTGGGGAAAAGATAAACCAGTTAGTTGAGGTGAAGTGGGGCACATGGCTTTGCCCCCTGTGGCTTTGAGTGCAGACTTTCATGTGGTCCTGGAGAGCTGAATGATGGTGTTCACAGACCACAGGGTGGTTTTGGAAAAGCACTTTTATGAAAGACTGCCCTGCATAGGACTCTAGAAGTTCAGCCAGCCTATGGTATGCTCTGTGGATGCACCCTAGTAAGCCCTCATTTCAGAAGCACTGTTCATGTCCTTAGCCTTCTGATTGACGTGGTCCCATGCATATGACCCCACTGTGACCCCAGCTGTATGAGGCCTCAGTGGAGAGCTCCAGGTGAGACAGTATCATAGTGGGGGTCACTGACAACCAGCCTAAATGTTGTTGCACTCTTTAACAAAGGCCTGTCTTTGTTTATAGCCTCTGCATTTACAAGGTCAGGTAGCGTTTGGTTATAGTTCTCACTGGAGGCATGGGGAATGGAGTGCAGATCTGTGTCCCCTGAGCTGGGCTTCGGCGTTAGTGGCTTCTGCAAAGAAATCAGTAGGAGATGATTTTCAGTATCAATTTTGTGCTCCTTGAGTATCAGTATATAAGCTCACCACTATGTTGCCCTGTAGCTGTTCATTTTCATGCAGGTTATGGCTTGGGGCTGTGGGATGTGAACATCTCAGTGAGGGCTGCTGTTGATCAGCTGCTGAGGCCTGAGGGGACCCATAGCTGAGCCTAGGAGTTCTTTTCAGGGGGCTCGAGGAGGGGTGATTTGTCACACAGTCCTGATGGCCCAGGGCTAGTGGAACCTGAGGCCCTGGCCCACATATACTTGAAGAGAAAGCAAAGAAACCCGCAAATCTCCAGCTGATAATAAAACAACAAAAAGATGGCTCAGTACCTGTCCTGCGAAGGCTGTAATCCAGTAAGGTCCCTGATTGCCCAGATGATTGCGTGGGCCAGGAATATGACCTGTCTCAATTCCACCCTGGAGCAACCTACAGGGCATCTGGGACATTATCACTGCCACAGCCAGCACATCCACGTCTCCATCAGGGTATGTACATGGCCAGCCTTCAAAGATAACAGAGAGCAGCCCAGACAACCTGCTAAAAAAAATCAGTGAGACCAACCGTGGACTACACTATAGCAAATGCCAGCTGCCTGGGGCTCATGTGGCCCTGACATGACTCATGAGTGGCAGTGCATCTCAGGAGCTTGTGGGTACCATGGGTACACAAACACACCGCTTGCTAAAAATTGTTGTGCTGGATACAGTGTGCAGTGAAGTAATGTCATATATAAGGAAATTCTCCATCTTAATGAACTGACACTTCTAAAGCTTTTTATGGTTTCATCACCTAATTGTTTCTAGTGTATGATTAAGAGTCTCAATTTGGTCACAATAGAATTCCTAATAAAACTCCTAATAATGCCAGCATAAAGGAGAACAGTACAGGTGTGGCGTGATGGAGTATCGTGACGTTTGGTAAATATTGATTGGCATGCTTTTATTGATTCTGTGAAGAATTTTAATTTTATTCCAACCTGATGGAGCTGTTAAAATCAACTTGTTATTCTTCATTTTGATAGAAAGATATATGAATAATAAGAATGATTTTTCAGCCTTAGAATGCAATATTTGAGTTGGAAAACTGCCTTTTCCCCAACTCTATTTAATTAGGAGCCCTCATTTTCTGAGCCCTCATTAGCTGAAGTTTGGAGAAAGCCTTTGTGAGAACTGGTTTCTGGGGACTTGGAGATTTGGGACTCCAGATTTGCTCCAGGTTATTTGCACATCAATAATTAAAAAATAACTAAAATCAGTTATTATCTTGGCTATCTTGTGTGAATGTGTATGCAACCCCCCCTTCTTTCAAAACAAAAATGCTTCATTTGGTCAGTATTTCTTTAGCCATATTTTAGATTAATGACACAGATTCCCAAGAAATGATGTGCCTCTCCTAATAATGCATAGCAGCCTCAGATCACGTAGGTAATGAATGTTGCTTTCGTAGGTGAAATTTGAAGAAGTGTGTCGTCCCTGTTTAATTTGGGCTAAAGTCCAAGAAAGGAAGAAACAATTAGCAGTTCTTAGATTTAGATGTAGTGTGCTAAAACCAACAGTATCTTTCAACCCTTATTTTCATAAATCAAAGCTCTCAAATTCAGTGTCAGTGGAAGCTCCCTAAATAGTCAAAGGTAAACTGCCAAATTTACAGAAGCTATCTTCATGGGTAGACTTTCTGAATATTGGTTTCACCACACCCAAAATATTTTCCCCGAAGCCTTTGGCACCTCCTGTTGTATTTTATTGCTAAGGCTTTAAAGGAACTGAGGAAATCTGCCAGATGTTGTGCCAACCAGTCACTGGCACACCAGTCATTGGTCATTCATGGAAAAGCACAAGTAGCAACTCAGTGTAATTCCACTTATTATACATGAGAACTGAAAGTTGACTTCATACTGTATATGTTTACTATGTCAACAGTTTCTACTGGATAAGTTGTTTCAAGTTCATATGATTATATTTTTAGGGTATTTCTCAATAGTGTCTTGAGGTCCTTTCCCCCTAGATTTAGTGTTTTGTTTTGTTTTATTTGAGATGAGCTCTTAACAAGTTGCTTGGGCTGGCCTTGAATTTGCGATCCTCCTGTATCAGCCTCCTAAGTAGTGCAGATTACAGGTCTGTGCTATGGTACTCAGCTTGGGTTGAGTTTTAAACTTACTGATGAATTAAGATACTGTTTATTGTGTCTTGCTGGTGGTGAAAGGCCAGGACTGTGACATTCTGATAGTTCTTAACTACGCCAGAAGTGGTTTTGGAAGCTATTTTTGGTGATAAAACACAGAATTATGAAAAAATAATGTATAGATAGAATTGCCAAATGTTGTTTAAACCCTGCATTGAGATCTGGGGGATTCTTCTCTATCGTTAGTATTTATAAAGTAGTGCACTGCCTGCTGAGGTCCTCCAGGCTCTGACTTAATTAATGTGAAATTCCTGGGGTCCATTTTCCTGAACGCTGGTGTCACAAGGACACAGAGTGGTACAGTTCTCTGTGAAGAGAGTGTCACACAAGCACCAGCCATGAAAACCATCATATGTAAGGACAGGGAAGGAGAACTCTTTAGAGTCACTTCTTATCTACCTGATGTCCACAGAAGTGGATGTGTACATGGCAGGGTGGCCCTGTCCCTTGCCTTCATGTTCCTGGCATCGTCACATGTGGAGAAGTGCTAGTGTCCCCAGTACTGCTAGCCTGAGAGGCTTTGCCCCCAGCTGAGTCTGTGGTCCCTGCAGCAGCTGTCTCCATCCACAATATTTTACTTCCTTTCCAGAGATTTTTGCCTGCCCTAACCTTTGGGCCCTTTGGGCCCTGTCACAGTAAACTGAACAGTATTTGTGTGTGTGGGGACCCTTTAGATAAACACAGGGTTCCCTGGTAGCTCCTTAAGGTTTCTTTTTGTTGTTCTCTTTAACACCGTCTGAGGTTGAGGATTGTCTCCAAATCTGTAAATTGGTGTTTAGCAGACAAGAGATAATCTCTGATCAGTTTAATTTCTCTGGTTTGAGTCACAACTTCATGCAGTCATCAGAGTGCTTAGTTGCTTTACCCACGTAGAGTGTGCATTACCCCTGGGACTCTATCCCCCCACCCAGAGGAGCAGCAGCAGTACCCTCGAGTGAGCTGCAAGCGCGAAAGCTGCAGAGCTGTGAGCTCAACTGGGTGGCTCTGCAGGCAGCGTGCTTGCGCTTACTGTAGTACTCTGCAGTGTGTGCTGCTAACAAGTCGTGTCTAGGGTTTCCAACGGGGGACTAAACCACAGACACGCACACGCACAGGCACACATGCGTGCACACAGGGCCTTTTGGGGGGCAACTGTACAAAAGGTCATGATTGTTGCCCATGAAAATTTCTGCTGAAACTTTGTGGGAGTACTCTCTACCAGGTTTAACATTTATTTAATCTAAAATACAGTTTTATATAGTTTTAAAATGTGAATTTTAAAACATGGGACCTTAATGAAGATTTTATGCTAGAAGTCTAAACAGGAATAGTACATATATTTACACCATCAAATTCCCTAAACCTGTATAGGTCCAGGTTAATTTTAGTTAAGTAGGAAAAATTGACCCAACTTTAAGATATTATAAGGAAATAAACTATACAGAGCTGTTTGGTTGGTACTAATATAGCTAATTAGAAAATTAATGATGTTTGCTCTTCTTTACTGACTTTATGTTGTTTAAAATAGTTTAAAATATTTCTCTGATAAATTACATTGTTCAGAATTGGCAGTTATAAAGTACTGGAGAAACGGTATCCTTTTGTATTTTTTCTTTTTCATGCAGAACTAAGTTATAATTAATTCTCATTAATTTGTGATCCAGAATTTAATTTATGCCTTGACTATTTTTAGCTGTTTGTTTAGATTATACTTGATGTCTCATTATTCTGTTTTAAAAAATGGTGGGTTCTTTAAAATTTGAAACCAACAATAAAGCAGTACTAATTTGTTGTAAACCTAAGCAGCAATAGTAATAACAAAAACCATAGCATGCAAATGTATTGTTTGTTTAAAAATACAAAGGAATAATTCTGGATTAGAGGTTAAATTATTGCTTTGAGTTAAATTTTTTTTTTTGTTTTAGGAGGGGGTCCATAGGGTACTCAGGGTCTCACTGTAGATCGGACTCATAGTGATCCTCCTGTTTACAGCCTCCCAAGAGGTGGGATTACAGGTGCGCGCCACCATGCCCATTCTCAGTTGCCATTTTAGTGTGCCTGAGGGGCAAGGCCGGCACGGCAGGCTCAGGGATCGAACCCCTGGCTAGAGGCGCTTTAATCCACTGAGCTATTTGGCTGGCCCTGCCAATTGAGTTAAATTTGATTTAAAAATTTTTCTTCCGTTATCCAAAAGAGGGCTTCATTTAGTAATTTTAAATAAGACAAATACATTAAAAATCTTGTTAAAATGGACACGTTACGCTTCTAAGCGGAAAGGCATCAGTCCAAAGGAAGCAGCCCAGATGGTCTCTTCCCTTAGCTCTGGGACGCTGGTTGGGGAGGCAGCCCCTTAGGCGTAGTGTCTCCGCCTTACTTTCCACCTAAGCGGGTTGTTATGCGCCCGTGGATGAAACGGCTGAGCCTTCGCAGTTCATCCCTGTTGCCACTGACAACCAAAGCAGCCAGGCCAGAAGACAATGCTGAGAAAGGGAAGAAAACTATGTTAACAATCCTTCCCCCGAGTTGGTGACATGGTAAGTAAAGATGTATCAATTAAACACTATCATCCTTGGTGACTAATTGACCAAAAGTTTTAATTTTTTTTCAGATGTTTGGTACAACAGTCATTTAAATAAAACGATACTGTTTCTAAGAACCAAATATTAATATTCTGAAAATGAAAAATTGGATTGGAAGATAACAGTGTCACACAAGGTCTGAAATATTTTAATCAGAATTTGGACTGTAGAAGAATAGCTTAAGTTCACTTATTGGTTAATATTTTTGTTACACGATGTTTTTTTAATAACAAAATGGTGACTACAATATTACTATTTTAAACATGTCCTAGATTTTTTTTTTGTTGTTTCAGAGAAGCACTGAACATTGAATGTGTGTAAGTCTCCGGGAATGTAACGAGTTGATAAATACCCAAGGCCAGCCTCCTTACAGAGAAAAGATCTGGAATTTCTTTTTTTGGACATTTGTTTTGCAGCTTTCTACGTCTTAAGGCAGAGACTAGCCAGGATAAGGTGCCAGCTTCAAGGTTAGACGATCATATTTCTTGAAATAATTTTGGCTAACCTATGTCTTGAAAGGCATAACTTTTAAATAATAACTGTATATAGCTATTAAAAAAAAACAATAGCTACTTTTTTGAGTTCTTTCTGGGGAAACTGTTCCTTAATGATATGCTCAATCTGTGTATAATTATACTAAATTATTTGTAATTCAGTCATTAATGAGCTGTTCCCTTTCACTTTATAATTCATTTTTTCTTGTCTTATGACTCTGATGAATTGACCTCCACGCTAACCTAAGGCACAGTTTATATTTTTAATATTTAAAGAACCAAATAAAAAAATTCACCAAATGAAATTACTAACACCAACCTGTCATTAACCTGAGGGAACTCTATTTCATATTTATTAATTCTCCATGGAATTTCAGGTAAGAAGTATTTTGATGATATGAAATATATGAACTACTTTAATTAATAGCCCGATTGGTCCCTTTGGTTTTGGCACACACAGAGTTCTCTGTTCATCCAAAATGTTTTGGCAATGGATAAATCAACCTGAAACATTAGTGTAAAATTTTGGTAAAATTCAAATGTTCAATGGACTTGGTCCTGTGTATACAGGGAGCTTAACAGTGATGAAAGATACCGCACATGTCACACAAAGTGTTTTTAAGGTAGAATTTTTATTTAAAAACATTTGGAACAAAATTCATGCATCTAGAAGTAAAAGTTAAGTATTTCTTTGTTCAGGGAGAATTCAAAAACCAAAGCGCAAATGCACTATGGTAAGTAGCAGTTACACGATTGAGTGGCAGGGGTTAGGGGGATGACATCAAAGAGTCGAGTGTGATTTGTCACTGACCGATACAGATTTGGGACCTGTTCCTCTGACTTACCAGCTATGAGAGAATACATATTTTGTTCAATGTTTTTAGAGGGATGCTTTTCTAATCTTTAAAATTAAATCTTAAACCTCCTTTGCAAGATTATTGCTGGCCATCAGTAGAATGCTGTCTGTAGAATGGTTATTGATCAGTGTTGCAATTGTTATGTGCTCAATATATAGGGCCAGGAGCAGCTCTGAGGCATGTTGTACTGGGGCCGTCACAGGACAGCTTTTTCAGTGTGCTTTGTTTACCATGACTGTCTTTTGGAATGAACTCAATTGAGAGTAAACAGTTTCTCCAGTTATTAATGTGTAAAATAAAACCCTTCATTTGATAGCTATATTAGTGCTATATTTGTGCACTATTTCTTTCCTATTTCTCTAATAATATCGATCCATAAATTGCACAGTAGAACAGTTTTGGTTCTTTTTTTCATTTAATTTTTTAAAATCTTTTATTTTCTTGGTACAGGGTCTCGATACACAGCTTGGACACATAGCGATCCTCCCGTTTCAGCTGCCCCCCGCCCCCAGCTGGGATTATGGGCATGTGCCATCACTCCCAGATTCAGTGGCTAGCATGGTGTGTCCAGAGTTCCAGGGCCCGTACAGCATGTGGTACCAGGGATTGAACCCAGGGCTTCATGTTTTCCAGGCAGGTGCTTAGACCACCGAGCTATCTTCCCAGACTATGTTTTGGTTCTTTAACAGGGTTTGCACTTGAAAAAGAATGAGCAGGAAATAGAATGGACTTGGGGAACATTAACATTCATGGAGTTCTGGGACTTACCTGAGAAATACTTGAGAGCTAACTGAGGCCAGGAGGTGAGTTAGGAGCAGGGAAGATAATAATGGAGGGAGAGGTGGACATTGGGCAAGTTGGTTTACTAAGAGGATCCACTTTTTTTCCTCCTGTGATTCTATTTTCTTCTTCTTGTACTTAGTACAGGGTCTACAGGTTCTCACTATGTAGACGGGACTTGTAGTGATCTTCCTGTTTACAGCCTACCAAGCTCTGGGATTACAGGCATGGGCCATCATGCCCAGTCTCAATGCTGTCTCAGCGCATCCTGGGGGCAGGGCCGGCTTGGCAGGGCCAGGGATTGAACTCCTAACCTCTATGTCTGCCTAAGCAGGTGCTTTAATCTGCTGAGCTATTTGGCCAGACTCCCTCCTGTGATTCTAAGATAGGAGAGTCATAAAGCATGGAGGACACTTGGGAGGGGAGTCTCTCTTCCTGCTGCTCATACTCCAACATTTTGGCCATGATCCCTGACTGCATTTGGGAGTTGGTCCCATACTCAGGACCGCAGACAACATCCCTGGAAACCAGGGTCTCTGCATTCGTGGTACTTGCTGTCCTCTTCTCAGGCATACAGGTCATGGAGCCCTGAATGGCAGGTGTGTGTGTGTGTGTGTGTGTGTGTGTGTGTGTTGACACTGTGAGAGCATCTCACAGGCCTGGAGTGAAGAGTTTTGATGGCCCAGCTGAACCCTGAGGGTAAGATGGTCAAGGGAAGGGCATCTTGGAAGGATGAAAACCGCATGGATGTTTCAGGGTCTGCAGTGAGGACACTGCAGGAACCAAGCTGCTCAAAGCAGCACTTGTGCTGAGAGACTCTGCAGTGGAAGGAGGAATTAGCTCAGGGGTGAATGCATTTGGCATCCGGGTGAACTGCTGATCAGCTTCTGCAACTGCAATGGGATGCTGTAAAGACCTGCAGCAGGGAAATTCAGTGATGTTTCAGAAGATAGAAGCTGTGTGCATGGGCCAGGTCTAGCTTGCAAGGGGATTTGGTGTTACTCAGAGTATTTTAACATTATTTGGAAATTGTCACCAGGATTGCACAGGAAGTGTGGGCACCAGACTGTTCCTCAGACTGTGGCTCTGTATCCCACATGTAGTCCTGGGCAGAAGCTTCTCAACAGCTGCTGTCATCGGCCAAGGAAGAAGCAGGTGGTCATTGCCCATATGACTCACTTAACGCAGCTGCCTGGAGCTTGCGGCATCTGAGAAGGTGGAGCTGATTGCCAGGATTCTGCCTTAGCAACCTGGAGAGCAACCCCTCAGAACTAAAGGCTGCAACAGTTGAGCTTGATTTTAGGTAGCGGTGCTGAGACCAGAAAGGAGAGAATTGATATTAAAAAGAAAAGGCAGAGCGTTGCACACTGTTAGGACACTGGTGGGTGGCACATGCCTGACTGAGATGAGGGGTTGTATTTGAAAAACTTAACTTTTTTGAGTTGTAGCTTTTCTTTTTTTTCCGTAAGAGTGTTATCTCAGAGGACGCTAGGATGAGAAGAGGAAACACCGTGGCTCAGCTTGGGGCGGGGTCCAGAGTCACTTGGCTCGTGCAAGACAGCTGTTGTGGTGAGGAATATGCAGAAGGGGGAACCAAGGAGGACACCCAACTTCTAGCTTGTTCTGTGGGGTGCTGCAGAATGCAGGACAGTGTAGGTAAACTGGCCAGTGTGGGTGTGCCAGGTCTAACGTGCTTGTGGGGCTTCAAAATGGAAAGGTTGGTGTGTGTGGGTGAGCTGGTGGGGGGATCTCACGCAGCATCTCCCCCCCCAAGTCCACTCAACTATCTCCCTTCCCACCTCCCCATTCCCCATCACCTTCAGTCAGCCCTGACCATCACTACAATGACTGCCACAGGGGATTGACTTCAAGCCGAAGTAGGGTGAGGGAGAGGTGAAATACCGTGTCCCACTTTGGGCTGAAACAGAGTCTAGAGGTCTTAAGTTCTGCCAAGGAACTCCTTGTAGTTTGCCGTGTCGACCTCCGTGGAGAGAAGCTAATCCAGCTCTTCCCCTTTGGGTTGACCTTTTCTGCTTTCTGTTACTGTCACACCTAAACTGGGCAAATATTTGATTGAGAGTGAATCATTGTTAAGAATAGATGACTGTGGTCATGTGTTAGGTTTGTGTTCTCTCCTGATTCTGTCACGTCCTGGCTCAAAAGCCATTTTCTCAACTGGGCCTGCCAGCTCTCCCAGAACCTCTCTGCTTCCTGTGTTCCGTGGTAATGTATGGGTGGGTCCGTGCCATAGTGCCCTGCATGTGGCCTTGTGTGGACCACATCCTTTGTTCTGCAGGACTGTTCAGTTCACAAAGACGAAGAGTGTGTGTTCCACAACACTAGACTTGGCAACAGTGCCTGCAGCATCCTGTCCACTTAAGCACAGGAATCCTGAAGGTGTGAGGGATACACATTTCTATATAAAAGGTACAATCATGAATGGGATGTGATCTTAACACAAAGATTGCAGCTTTTTAGAAAATATAGGGAAATGAATATTTTTCCTGGCTTTTCCTATGCTTTATTACATATTGCAGATCTTAACTCTTATTTAAAAGGCAAAAACAGGCAATGTATGTGATGAAGATACATTAATGTAATGCAGTAGTGTCATCGATGGCTTGCAATCCCCTGATGAGTCACAATTATGGGTGGAAATCTGAGTCTCCACAGAGAGGATCTTCTTGCTGCAGCACCTTGTGTGTGAGTGACAAAGGCCTTGGTCACCATGCTCTTTGGCTTTGGCCAGTGTGGGCGCCCTGGTCTTTCAGACCCTGTGCTGCCTCCTGCCTCACCAGCATTTCTTCCACTTTGCATCTTCCACTGCACCTTTCTGCAGGGTGAGTCTCTCTTCAGTGTTTAAGCCTCATCTCAGCTTTCCTCCTGAGAACTTTCCAGATGCTATCCTTGGCCGGGTCCCCAGGGACAAGCTCTCGCTCCTGTGCGGGCCAGGTCCTTGTGGCTGTCAGTGTCAGGAGGCAGAACAGTGTTGCAGAGGAGGGCTGCAAAAGTAGAGCACTCCAAGCTAGTGGTGTGTGTGTGGGGGGAGTTCAACTTTTAAAAAACCCTCTAATGATATGGTGTGAGATATGTATATAACAAGATAGCTGACTAATGAGCATGGGTAAAGGACTTGTGAAGTCCCTGGGGTGGACTAGATGAAGTCTCTGGGGTGGTCTAGGTGCTGGGTACTTGCTGAGATTGTGACGGGTTAACTGAGCCACAGGGAGGCCTGTTGAGGTCTGAGTGTAGCCAACACGGGATGGAATGGCACTTGAGTGACTGGGGAGCAACTTCCTGAGAGCCTCAGCCCACGGTGGTGGGACTCAGGACGGGACTGGAGGGATACATAGGTAGGAGTCGATGTTGAAAGCTGTGCTAAGTGCGAGCTCTCGCGTGAAGAGCTGAGCAGATGCAGCCCAGAGCCGGGGACTCAAGTATGGGAGCAGAAGGGCACACAGACAGCAGCAGAGGGCTGGCCTGCAGGGGCGGAGGTGGTGGTGAGGGAGGAGTGTGACTCAGCAGTCTCTTACTGATGGTGCATTAGGCCATTTTCTAATTTCTGGTTAAATTTCTTTATCGGATAAATTTGGAATACTTGGAGTTTGTCTAGAAAAAAAGGCCAAACTGAAGAACACATGATGTTGGCCTGTTCATAGTCATGATTTGATTTGATTCTTGAGTAATTCAGGAGTAAACGGAATAAGTGTCTGTGGCCCTTGAAACAGGAATCTGGACTGCAGAAGAAGGGGATGATGGTGGCGTTGCAACTTTCTAATCTGTAGTGGTGATTTCTCAGTAAGCCAGCTCAGAATGAGGGGCTCCTATAGTTAAGACAGACATGGTAATCTTAACTAAAAGCCTGTTAGGTTAAGCGTGTTTCAGTGTGTCCCCTTGACTTCCTAGGATGTCAGAGACCTTCCTTTACATGGCCTTTTCTGAGGCCCTGTGACTCAGCTCTGCCTCTGGTGCTGTGTTCCTTTTTATGTCCCAGTCCTTCTGCAGTGTGGTAGACACAGGGCCTTCCTTCCTGATTATCCCTCACTCACCGTCACTTCGTAATCTCGACACCAGCACTCCAGTTGAGGTGAGCACTGTCTTAAGCACTTCATGTAAGTTATCTCAATAAACCTATGAGTGATTCTAGATGAATCGGGGGTTTGCGTTTTTTTGTTTGTTTTGGCAGACCCGGGGATTGAACTCAGACTCTTGCGCTGGTCTCCCCAGCCCCAGGGGTTTACTTTTTTTTTTTTTTTTTTTAAAGTAAAAAGGTGTTGACTCTGGAAAGTTCCCATGTTTCACTCGCAGATCTCTCTTGGGAGCAGAGCAGAGCTGGGGAATCAGCGGGGGACATTCCTTTCCTGAACGGCAGGGCCAAGACCCAGCTGCCTCATCCCAGCTCCGTGCACCACCTCTTCTCTAAAGTGCATTGAAAAAAATGACCATTGAGTATGATGTTTTCTGTTGGTTTGTCATAGATGACTTTTATCAGATTAAGATGAAGCCCATCTATTCCAATTTTCTGTAGGGTTTTTGTCATGAATGGGTGTTGGGCTTTGTCAAGCGCTTTTTTCGCATCTATTGAGATAAATATGTGTTTTTTGTCTGTGGCTCTGTTAATACTGTGTGTTACATGTATTGATTTACATATGTTGAGGCACCCCTGTATCCCTGGGCATGAACCCTACTTGGTCCTGGGGTGCAGTTGTGATGATTTGCTACCTTCTGTTTGCCAGTATCTGATTGAGGATGTTTACATCTGTGATCATTAGGGAAATTACCCTGAAGTGCTCTCTTGCGATTGGATCCTTCTTTCATTCTGGTGTAACAGTAATACTTGCTTCCAGGAATGAATTTGGGAGAACTGCTTTCTTTTCAAGTGCATTACAGAGTTTGAGGAGTAATGGTATTATTATTAGCTCTTAGAATTCTTGTTGAATCGTCAGGACCTGGGCTCTCCTTTGTTGGTACTTTTTAAATTACATCTCTAATTACATTGACTGATACTGAGTTACTTAATTTTTTTACAGCCAGGGTTGGCGGCACACACCTGTAATGCTCGCACTTGGAAACTTAGAAGGCTGAGGCAGGAGGATAGCTGTGGGTTTGAGGCCAGCCTGTGCGATATGAGTTCAAGGCCAATCTGAACTATATAGTGAACCCTGTCTCAAAAAAAAAAAAAAAAAAAAAAAAAGAATTGATATCTTCTCTATTCAGCTTTGATAACTCATGTATATTTAGGGATCTGACCTTTTAGGTTTGCAGGGTATCCATGTTAGTATACCTCTGTTGATATCTTTTTCTTGTTATTTTATTTGACAAATTCAAAATCTACAGTTAAAAAATGTAGAAATTGTAAATGGCCATGTGCTCTTCCTCTTTGGTTGTTAACTTTCCCCACACACACCCTTTTCCTTCCCTATGCAAAAGCAACCAATGGACACAGTCCCCAAATAGGTCAGCATTAACATAAAAGAGAGTAAGTCACAAACCACAAGTCACTGTCATATGTAAGAAATTAACATAGGACTGGGAAATAGTTTAGTGGTCTAAGAGCCTGCCCGGCAAGCACAAGGACTGGGATTCGATCCCAGGACCATATGCTGTGCTGGCCCTGAACCCTGGTGCTCCATGCCAACCACAAAAATGGGGCACGGTGGTGCATGTCTGTAATCCCAGCACTAGGGAGGCTGAGACAAGAAGGATCATTAAGAATTTGAACTGCATAGCAAGACACTGTACCAAATATAAATAAAATTTGAAAAATAATAAAAAGAGCAGGGGTCAGGGGTTCAATCCCCAGGTCTGCCATGTTGGCCTCGCCCCAGGGATGTGCTGAGATGGCAATTGATACTGGGCATGGTGGTGCATGCCTGTAATCCCAGCTCTTGGGAGGCTGTAAATAGGTGGAGCACTATGAGTCTGACTTAGTAATAAGATCCTTAACACCCTGTAGACCCTTCCCTAAAAGTACAAAATAATAATATAATAATAATAATAAAAAAAGAAATTAACATAGAGATGATAATATTGTATAGAAAATAGTCCACAGTTAGATTTCCCTATTGTCTCAATAATGTATTTTGTGGATTATTATTTTTTTTTTTTCCAGAACTGGGGATTGAACTCAGGTCCATGTGCTTGCCAGGGAAGTGCTTATTCCACTGAGCCATCTCTCCAACCCTTTGTGGATTAGTTTTGAAATTTCTCTTTGATCTCCTTTAATCTAGAATGGTTCTGTCAGTTTTTTTTTTCTTCTTGACATTAGATTTTTGGAAAATCTACTTCATTTGCTTGACAACCTGAAGTTGTCATCTGCAGTTTCTGCATCATTCGGTAAAGGTTTTTTTTGGTAGCAATGTTCCATAGGTGATTTTTTTTTTTTTTTTTTTTTTTTTTTTAGGGAAGGGTCTACAGGGGTTCAGGGTCTCACTACTAGATTAGACTTGTAGTGGTCCACCTGTGTACAGCCTCCCAAGAGCTGGGATTACAGGCACCATGCCCAGTCTCAATCACCATCTCAGTGCACCCTGGGAGCAGGGCTGGCACTGGCAGGCCACTAGGGTTGAACCCCTGGCCCCTGCGCCTGCTTGCAGGCACTTTAATCTGCTGAGCTATTTGGCCAGCCCTCAGGTGATGTATTTTGATGTAATGTCGGGGTGATACTAGGGAAGCAAAGTTTGATCATGAAGTTAAAGTGATGTCACCATCTTTTCCTTTCGTGCTTAGGAAGTACTCTGATATCGAGACTGAATATCCTATTTCCTTATAAGTCTTTACCCAGTGAAAGATCACTGTGGATGATCTTTTCTCAGATTCCTTCAGTGGTGGTGGTAGAAGCACATTTTTGAAACTGTGCCCTCATGTTTTACATGCTGTCTGGGATTCTTCTAGAAAGAGAAGCTCAGTCCCTGTTTTGTGGAGTAACACTGGATTTATGGATGATTTTGTTTGCCAGCTGTCATCCATCAATGTCCTCTTTCTTCTTGATCCCAGATGATCACAGATCTGGCCAGTGGAAACTCTTGCAAGTGAGCCATGTCTCCCCCATTCTTTAAGTATTTCCTTGCTTTGTGCCTTAGAAAATTACCTCTGCCTTCCTGCCCAGCCCTCTTTCCTCTTTTTGAGGAGTGAAATTTAGGAACAAAGTTCTGGGTGTCAGAGCTGCTTGCTGCTTCTGCTGCCCTACTTATAAAAACCCAAACCCTTAGTTGCTTTCCAGATGAATACTCCTGACCTTTTGTATTCATTCTTAAAATATAATTTGGCATTACTCTAAATTGGACAGTTTTCTATCACAGTGAAAGCAAGCAGGAAACTTAAAATTTCAAGGGGGCTGAAGACAGCCACAGCACCCAGAAGGGTTCATGCTTGATAAGGATTCCAGAAGTTGTCTTGAGAAGCTGAGAAGACACAGTGGCCACTCACATCCCTGGGGGCAGCATTCGGAATTCAACATTAGCAAGATGTGCGGTGGATATTGCAGTGAGTGATTTGGCTTGAATGTGCCCGAGGACAGAAATAAATTATTGGGGGATAACCTTGTACAGAGCAGAAACTCTTTTGTTTATTTTAGCTTCATGCTATAAATTACCATTGACATTTGGCTATAGTTTGTGATTAGTTAGGTTCTTAATTATTGTAATGTTACAGTTTGCCCACAGAGGAGAAAAAAAATCCCTAGATGTAGCAGTGGTTCAGAAGAGATAAGTGTTTTATTATTGGGTCAGAATCCAGCATCTATGTATAATAAGTAATAAAGAAATTATTTTATTCTGAAGTAGCCTGGCAGGATGTGTTTTGTTTTTCACTGGAGATTGTACTCTTAACTACAGCTTTTCCTTTCTGGAAAGGTTACTTAAATGCCTGAGGCCATCCCCCATCCCTTTCTCTGTAGCCTCCCTCCCTTCCAGATCCACTCAACATGCTGGCCTTTCTGCTCTTCTTCTATTGTGGAACTCGTGGGCTGAACAGTCAGGAAGTTTTTACAGAAATTGGTCAACTCATTTAACCTTCTGTGTCCCCCCCCCAATGTGCCTGGAAGATGAACATGATACCTGCCGCTGTGCTACCTTATATGGTTTGAGAAGAGCCTTGGGGTAGGGGGGAAAGCCAGCCTATCTCGTAAAACGGCTTTGAGCTCTGTATTCATGAAAGCATTTATAGATAAGCATTTTAGATGTCACAGTCAGAGGCACTTTTGCTCAGATGTATTGCAAACATCTGAGGGCCAGATTTTTGGGGTTGGGAGGACAGCACTGCTTTCCGGAGTCCTCGGGTTCCATGGCACTCTCCTCTGGGTGACAATGTAGAGCCTTTTCCTGGGAATCTTGTGCAGTTCCCACATTCCTTGCAAGTTCTGTGCATCCAGCAGCAGGTAATTTCTTGCTGCTTTGAGCAAATTTTCCTCTTCTAAGATCAGTTCTTTGAAAAAGCTGGTCCTATGTTCTTGTCTTCTTGGTGGAGCTCATGCAGATAAATTCTGTGGAACTCTTTGGGTGTAAAGAACTCACTGACTGCCGGGTTGTGTGGCCGCCACTCCTGCCCTCCCTGGGCTGCTGATTTGTCACCTCTCTTTTGCTCTGTGATAACCCTTAGGGCAGGGCTCTTTGTTCTGATCTTCATGGTGAATAGCGATGTGCTGTAGATTGCAAACTTTACAACTGGCTCTTAGCACTCTAGGGGGAATTCTTACTTACAGGAGCAAAAGCACTCTCAGGTTGCTAACAACACCACAGGCTGGGCTCAACTTTCCCTTGTGGACTTGTGGGGCATCTGGGCAGGCCCTTATCTTCAAACTGAGGGGCTGTACCTGACTCACAGTGCGCTAGCTTCCATTTGGAATATTAGAATTGATGCAGGAGCCTAAACTCCCGCTAACTTACTGTGGTATCTTACTACTTATAGCAGAGTTAGAAAATACTGTCCAGTCCTAGAACCCATTATGCTAATTATGATGCATGTGTGTATTTTTTTTTTAATAGTGTGTGTTTGTAGTACATAATACTTAAGTTCCTCATGTGCAGCTGGTGCACACGCGTCACACAACTTCATTTCTTTTCCTGTCCCTTTCCCTCCTCCCTCCTCCCTATCTCTCCATTTCTTAGTCCCCTTTCCATTTGGGAAAGATCACTCTCCCTTCTTTCTGTTATCTATTTTTTATTTTACTCTTTGTTGATACATTGGGTTTCTCCTATACAAGAAGCCATGCATTATGCAACCCCTTGTATCTGATTTACCTCACTTAGCATTATGTCTTGAGGTGCGTTCATTTTCCTACGCATGACTCAGGTTTGTCTGTATGGCACAGTGGTGCTCAGTCAGGTATGAAGACCGCACTTTCTTTTTCCACTCATCTGTTGATGGACTTTACAAGACTTAGCAGCTGCAAATTATGCTGCTTCAAGCATGGGTGTGCATGGGTCACTGTGCTAGAATGCCTTTGGCTTTCAAGGGGAGATAGCTAGAAGGGGAGCAGCTGGGTCAAATGGAGGTTCTAGTTTTAGTTTCTTGAGGGGTATTCATTCCAATTTCCACAGTGGTTGCACTAGCTTACATTGTCACCAGTGAGAAACAAGGGCTCTTTTCTGGCCTGCCGCCTGGCCAGTGTTAGGATGTGTGTTTAAGAGGAAAATGTTATCTTGCTGTCAGACAGATGGGCAGGACATGTGACATCACAGAGCTATGTTTGCTTTGCCCGTTGAGAGTTGTTTCTTTTTCTAGTGAAAACAATGACTTGGAGGTTATTTTAAGGGCATTTTTGGAGAGTAGGTTTCAGGAATGTTGGCGAGTGAATTTTGAGTGTGATTTATATGTTTGGGCTTAATCGTGGTGGCTGCTTTGGTGGAAAAGAATCCCAAACGTGGTCCTCACCTGTGCTCTGCTAACTGAACTGGTGAGCCATATGGGATGCCAGGACAGTGACCCACGGAACATGGTCCAGACCACCTGTTCCTATCCACAGGTGGCTCAGAGAAACAGCACTGCTCTGTCCGATCTGCCCTACCCTCACCAGGCTTCCTCCCAAGTCCACGGCATCACCTGCTTCCTGTGTGCCAAGGGAAAATGGCTCCTGTGCCCCTTTTTGTCTTCTGGGAGGTGGGTGGATATGCTGTTATCACAGACAGACCTTAGAAAGATCGCTTTTGCTGGCCCCTGAGACCCGCTTTACAATCAAAGGAGTGCCTCAAAGATGGGCCAGTTTGCCTCAGAGTTGGACGTCATTTTTCTCTAGTTTTAAAATAGCTATGTACTTTCCAAACTGGCGATTTAGACAGAGAGATGAAGTCTTTCCTCATCCATGAGTATAACTACTCCAGTTACAAAATGCACATGATGAGTTTTATTTCTCTACTAAAACCTACCCAAAGCACACTCTCCTGAGTGCATACCCTTGGCTGGCTTGGTGATATGTATGTTAGGTCTAGAAGTAACAGTGACACAAAGGATTCAGGTTCATCTTATTCTCTATTATTTATTTATTTTTGCTTTCATTCCCAGGATCACCTCAGGGTCATAAAAGGCCATTGCAATTCAGCCAAGACTTCCATATTCTAGGTAAAAACACAGAGGTAGACATAGAGTCAGTTCCTCACCCCTAGGAGGGAGCCCAAGCTACCCTCTGTGACCCCTACCTGTGCACCCAGGCCCCTCTTAACTAGCACCCCAAAGCGGCTCTTCTGTGACCTCCGCTTGCCCACTTACGCAGACCAGAGTTTAGTCATTTGTGTTATCTGCCAAGGAGGACAGGAAGTGCAACTCATCGCCCACTCAAAACAATAAGAATAAAATACAAAAACTCATCGATGCTAAAACAGAAGGGAAAGGGAAAGGGAGAACCTGGAAAGAATCCAAGGACTCCAGCTGGCCCGTGTCACCATTCTGAGCTTTCCTTTTGATCATGTCTGCTGTGTTCAGCACTTCACACCCGGCCCCCTGAGAGTTTTCACCTCCTGTATTCGCCCCACTGGGGGGCTCGGCTTCTCAGCACTGTTGTCTCCCGCCTGTCTGTTTTACGCCTGAGCTTCCCCAGGTCCTGCTGCTACACTGTTGCCCACATCTGTGTTCTGCCACCACTCTGCGGTAGCCCTGGTCCCAGTGGAAGCAGGTCACATACCCTCTGTGGCCCTCTGGTTGCCTCTCCCCTATCTAGAATAATAACGTGGTATATCAGGAGTGTCCCATACCTATTTATGGAACTTGCAAGAGTCCAGGCCAAAGGCCAACAGGGTAATAGAAGAAAGTCTTTTGGTCAAAACTCTTCGGGGTGTCCTCTCTCTAGGTAGAAAGGGTGGACTGATTGGGCCTGAGGGCACCCGTCCCACTTTCCACAGCTGCAGGATAACCTAAGAGCTACGCAGGCCTCTGGGGAGCTTCCTCTTGCGTGGAAGTGCTGTCAGATTTTACTCAATGTCCTGTCTCCCCAGACATGGAAGAAACATTCACAGTTTTACCCTCCTGGAATGTGTGCATTCGATGCGAAGACAGGGCGTGAATAATAAAAAGGAAGAGGGGACACAAAAGCCTTTTGTTCCTAGAGAGTACCTGAACCCTAAGTGTGGACTGCCTAGCAGCTGGCCAGGGGTCAAGAGGTAACACACGCCCGAGGCCTTGTGTAATGTTCCTCGAAATGTTCCCTCCTTACATAAACTTGTTCATGCTTTTCTTTTAAAGGAAAACACAGGGAATACTTTTTTTTTTTTCTTAATTTTGAAACTTCCTGTTTTCTCCATACAAAAACCTTTGCAGAAATCCTCCTTCATGCACTTTGTGAACTTTGACATGTTCTTAACAATATTTTCAAATTGCAGTTTTTCCAGTGGACTTTTACCTTGACTTGCATATAATGATTTTGAGATTTTTTTTTTTTAACTAGACATTCTGGGTATCTGTGTGATACTAAAGTATTCAGGTTGTGTTTTCATGTAAGTTTTAAGATGTGTGGATTGCCTTTTTTGTAAAAATAAAATTTTGATTTTCAAACTTGAATTTCTTGGTGAAGCCTGGAAATTGCACAGTCGTTCATTTTTGGGACTTGTTTTTAATACTGTACGCATTTGATGCACATGTTTACTATGTGTATAATTCACTGAGGGTATAAATAAAAGGAACTTCTAGATCATTTCTTCTCACAAATCTCAACAGAACTGTCTCCTTTGGAATTCAAGGCTATGGCAAAAGGCAGACTGTGGGGACTTTATAGGTTCCTCGCTCTCACTTACTCAGCAGGCTCCTGAAGTAATTACACCCCAAGCAGAGCAGCGCTGTCCAGGGAGGGGCAGCAGGACAGCAGCAAACAAGCCTAAAGTTAGCAAAGAAGCTGCGTGGAAGCCAGACTAGGGAAGGGCTGGCGAAGGGACAGAGAATGTAGGTGACAGCCTGGAGGACAGGCACACACATGTGCACTTTGAAGGAGGGGTGTTGGAGGATTGGCCAGGAAGCTGGGAGCCAGCCTGGCCAGGCCAACAGGATAGGCTCCTGGGGAAGAACAGGCTTCAGGGGCTCCGGACCTCAGGGTCTCTGGGACTGTTCCCCTGGGACTTAAGGTTGAGCCCCTTTTAGCTCAGCAACACAAATGTGTTGCCCTTAGGAACATGTTGTTCCTAAGGGCAACACATTTGTTGACAGCACACGCTGTGCACACTCGGTCTTCCTGGAGTGCCAGTGCTTCCTCTGCACGCCTTCCCGCGTGCCCCAGTCGTGACCACCCTGCTTGCGATCCTGGTGCCCCCACTCTTGGCCTCCTATTAATGAGCTTCTGGAAATGTCCCCTTCCCTGTGGATGCAGTGTGCATTCCGCGGTGAACTTTAGGAGACTCCATGTGATATCACTCACACATGACTGCTGCTCTCTTCTCCAGCATCTCCTATGTTGTAACACAAGCACCCTGAGTGACCTCTAGCTCACCCTGCTCTGTTTGCTGTGTAACCCCTTTACACTACATAGTTCTCTCTCTTTTGTCCGTGTGCTTCAATATTCAGTGCAGGGCTTGCCTGTGAGGCTTTCTGTATAAGTCTGAATGTATTTGCTTGTGTGGTGGTCCTTGCATTTTGTATCTATCTGTCGCCTGCTTTGCTCAGTCCCAAACTTTACCTTGCATTAGAAACACATGGGTGTTTTGCCTCTTCAGCCAGACTGTAGGCCCCCTGGGACCACGAACGGTGCTACACACTTCCCTTTTGTCTGGTCCAACATCACAAACATGCCAGGCACATTGTGGAGCAAGCTGTCTCGGTGTTGGCGCCCTGGTCTTTCTGGGTGGGCTGTCTGTATTTAGGATGTTTAGCGGCATCCCTGTCCTCTGTCCAGCCAGAGCCAGTAGCATTCCTGCACGTGTGTCAACCAGAGAGTCTCAGGACATTGCCACATAGTCAGATAGGCTGAAGTGCCCCAGTTGAGAACCACTGGTATGACCAGAAAAAATTCCACTCACACCGGGAAAAGACTGCAAGTGGTGATTTACAGCATTTAGAGCTCTCAGGGAAATGGAACAAAGTGGACAGAGGAGAGTAAAGGGTTCATTGTGAGCTTGACCCACTCTGCCATAGAATGGCCGATATAGCCTAAAGGACAATGATAATATACTTCAGGCTGAGAAAGACCAGGATGCTGGTGCTTGCCTTAAGTTCAAGTATGAAAATGTTGTCTAAGATTAGTTTTCTTTTCTAAATGTATTTGGTACAGGGTTTCACTATGCAGCTTGGACTCATAGTGATCCTCCTGTTTTCAGCCTCCCAGTGCTGGGATTACAAGTGTGTGCCACCATGCCTGGACTTGTGCCTGGGAACAGGGCCAATGAGACATGCCAGGATTGAACTCCAGTCCCCTATGCTTGCCTAAGAGGTGCTTGGTCTGCTGAGCGACTTTGCTGGGTCTTTTAGATTACGTTTCACTTGGAATAATTTCATGCTTGGATGATCATTTCTGATAAAATAAGCATTTTATTAATATGTTTGAATTTTATATATACTCAGTATCTTTGGACTACTTTTTTGAATTGTATCTTAAGAACTACTTTTTGAATTGTATTTAAGATGAGATGAAGTTACTGATTTGTGTTATTGTAAAGCTATAGACAAAGGTCAGTGATGACAATATTGAATCTTGATTTCAAGTTTAGAAAAATTTACAGCCCAAATATTACACACACACACACACACACACACACACACACACACACACAGGAACTATAAGTGTATACTGTATCTAAAGAAAACAATGATTTTGTTCTTTGCTGCCTCTTTAAGTTCTTCATTTTTGTAAATTACCAAACTGTTCCATTACATAGTGCTGTATAGTTGTTGTGCAACTGATCTAGAATTAATGCACAATTCTGTCTTTTATCAGCTGTCTGCCACCCACAGTGCAAGCATGGTGAATGTGTCGGGCCAAACAAGTGCAAGTGTCACCCTGGATATGTCGGGAAAACCTGCAATCAAGGTAGGAACACCTGCTGCCCCCAGCTAGATTGTCAGCCACCTTCCCTGCATGTGGAAGTGGCCATCTTGCTGACGGACAAAAGAATAATGAATCTTACAATTCTGGTGAATCTTACAATTTTTACCCTCAAAGGATGATTAAACTAATTAAAGTGTGTTTTGAAGAGAATCACCGTCAGTAGCACAGAAGAGTGACATTTTGTTCTTCTATTAGCCAAGGGGAGGGCGGCCGTGTGCACACATGAGCACCCTTACACCCCCACTGTCTCCCCGTGGTCTCCGGAGCCACTATGATAGGGTATGGTTCTGGAAATCTGAAGGTCCCTCCTAGCTCTGAGCCCTTTGATTGTGTCTAAGCCTCTCTTCAGTTGCTGATAAACACAAACATCATTCTCAGACAGTGTCCCAGAATATAATTTATATATTTAAAATTTGTTTTTACCCTAACTCTGGGAGATGGTGTAAATAATATTTATTCCGCTTCTCATTTGGAGAGACTGAAGCTGAGAGGGTATTGCAGGTCTTACCCATGTTCATAGAAATAGCTGGTTAAAAAGTTAGTACGTAAGGTTGGGCTATTGACTCTGTAACCTATATTAGCAGAGAGAGAAGGGAGCTGTGGACAAGAGAGACACTTTTGGTCATGGCCTCAGGGACCTGCCCCTCGTGACCAGGCTGCACCTCTGAACATAAGCAACTTTGGGAGCCAGTTTAGAGCTAAACCATAACAGCTAATATTGGCAACTCTGTTTTTGTGTGAAGCTTTCCCATTGGTGTTGGATGATAGAACTGCTGTGATCTTCAGATTCTACCCAAAAAGTTGGGTCAGGCCTATCTTCTTAGTTAATCTTAGCTAAAGTTGGCGATTATTGGGAGTTGAAAAGCTACAATTAAAGTTTGGGCTAGACTTACTAATAAGAGAAAAAGGCAGTGTATTTGTTGGTAGTTCTTACAGTAATACTTTACTCCCCTCTAATTTTAAATGTCATATGAAATATTAATGTCACATCACACCACCCCATACCCACCTGACTGGCTTCGCCCGATGCAGACGTGGCGGTATTGACACAGTCAGTAACTGATGTTTATTCCAGACGCTCCTCGAGGGCTGTCTTACTAGCACGAGTCATGGTCATGGTTTTTGCAGTCACACAAATGATGAGCGTGTACGTGGTGAAAGCCACTCTAGTAAAATGTGCCTGATGGTAGCAGAGGCCCCTGTCTGGAAGCACATTCTTGGATAATCAGCGTGACTAGGACCTGATTTTTCCAAGGCTCCTTTTCTACCTTCTGATACTTTTTTTAACCTTGGGATTTACCAAACACACTTGGGCAATCCTTTTGGAGTAAGTAGTGTTCTTACGATCTTGACTGAATCTTTGAAAAATGTCATCTGATTTTCCTTTCCCAGCCCTCTGAGTTCACAGGGAGCAGCCTGCTGTCTTCTGGTTATCAGTGTTCATCGCAGGGTCTGAGCATTCTTCTTTTAATGTGGGAGGCATAACCTCTGCAGTCTCTTTAACATGTCAGCACTGTAAAACTTCATTGTCCAAATGCCAGGAATTTACATAAATAAGACTATTAAAAAAGAAGCCATTCCTGAGATGGCAGAGAAGTTCATTTAAATATCCACAGGTGCTGAATCAATTTTATTCCCTTAAAGACACTAAAACTATTATTGCAAACAAGTTCCATTCCCAGGCATTTTTGATTTCCAGGAAACCAGTTACCATATACTTTTTCCTGTAATGCATACCTAGGTTTTTAAAGAAAACTAGAATATATTGAGTTAAAAATCTTGCTGTCCAGAGCTGTTTTTCATAGGAAAGTGATTTGTGATGGCAAAATGGATTTTATACCTGCAAAAATAGCACAGACTCTCACAATATAATTTCAAGCCCAATCTTGAAAATAAAACTCCAGAGTACATGCATGTGTTTTAGTCATTTCTTGCCTTGCTGCTCTTATAAAATGAGCAAAAAGGTAGTTAAGGCACATTCCTGATTCCTGCTGTCAGCAGGGCCCTTTGTTGTGTCTCTGATCTCAGCTTCTGAAGGCTGTGAATGGCCTGTACATGCTCTGTGCATGGTAAATATTTGTTAAATAAATGATTGATATTGTGGTTTGTGGTTCTAAATGCCATGGTAACTTGAAAGTGTTTCCTGGAGTTGTCTGGTGCCACCACTTAGGTGGGCTCTTATTCTGTGGACCAAGAGCCCGCAAGGGTAAGAGAGGCTGAGAGAGAGGCTTGGGGAAGTGTGAGGGCTGCCTGAGCTCCCTCTGCACTTGGAGAGCAAGCTGTCCACACAAGATGCCTCTGCCTAGGCCCACGCACCTTAATAGAGCAGCAAGTACATCTCAAACACGGGGGCAGTCAAGCCAGTGTCTTTTTTTCTGAAGGAGAGAAATTTCAAGAAGTAAGTTTAAAAGCATTTTACAGACCCAGAAACTAGTGATTGGTTAAAAGTAGGTTTGGTCTGAGGCAAGTACTGACTAAGAAGTTTGCTTTGACGTATAAACTTTAACGAACCTCCCCCTGGGAACTTGCTTAGTGGGGTAAAGGGTGGGAGTAAAGGAAGGAGTGTGACCCATGTTAGTGGGACCATCTGAGCACAGGCACTTAGCCAGGAAAGCGGCACTTTAGAGCTGGCTTCATTTGGCAGGCTTGCCCCCACTGGGATCGCTCTTCCCTCTGGGTCATTATCTGGATTTGCTGTCCAAGATCAGACAGGAAGTCGTAGTTTGGGACTGGGCATGAACCTACAGCACCTTCTGTACAGTGTGAGATTCTAACCTAGATGTGGCCCCTTTTGCTTTGATCCATTGCCTGCCCATGTCCCATGTTCCCTGGCATGTGTATATTCTCCTTCTCCTCAAGTCTGTCCGTACACACCTCCCTTCTTCCCCCAATACAGAACCCAACACTGTTAAGATAATTATCTCATATTGTTTTAGAAATGGAAAACATTCTTTTGAATTTACAGCGTATTTTAATTTTAGAAGGAACAATTTAGAAATATCAGTCATTAACATTTTGTCCTGATTTGTGTCCCTTATGATGGATTCCTTGTCCCAAGAAAAGAATTTGTATTTTGTAGCATAGAACCAGACATTAAGTTTGTACTAGTTATACTTAAAGCAATCCACTTGAAAATGGATTGCTTTATTAAGCATCAAGTGAAGTGCTTTAACATTAACATGAAGGTAATGTTCCCTGAAGCCTTGCTTTTTGAGAGAAGTATGGTTTCCACCCAGAAATGAATGTATTTTGATTTTAATGTTTAATCAATTGCTAAAACAATATGAGACTGACATTTGGCTCTACTCCAAGTTGTGTCTATGATGTAACATGCTACTAAGCTGTGAGGCATTAGTTTTCCTATTGTTGAGACACAGTACCTAATACAACTTGAAGGATAAGAAGGTTCATCTGACTCACAGTTTACAAGGTTCAGTCCAGGGGCATCTGCTCCAGACAGGAAGGGTGTTGGCAAAGGCTGGGATGGGAGAGCTGTTCACCTTGTGGCAGAGAAGGGAGCCACACGGACAAGGGAGGCACTTTTAGCCCTGTCCTTGGGGAGCTGCCCCTTGTGACCAGGCTGCAGCTCTGCACACATGTGACTTTGGGGGCCATTTTAGCTCTAAACCATAACAGCTAATACTGGCAACCACATTTTTGTGTAAAGCTTTCATGCATGTTTTAATTAAGCATGACCTAAATGTGGCATACATTATCTTCTGAGTGGAGACATTGCTACACATGCTCCTGTTTAAATGATATTTTCATAGAAATCATAAATTTGCACATGCTTTCTGTACATTTTAAACTGTTGTTATTTAACATAGCATTGTATGAAAAAGGTCTTAATTTGGTAATTTCAGACTTTAATATCCCTAAACAGAGTAGGTTCAGTATACATATAGTTTTGTAATTTTTTTTTGTTTTCTCTCTTCTGTTGCTGATTAAAATCATGGTTTTAAAAAAATATCACCCTTTCTGTTTTAGTGTTTTTAAAAATTAGTATGAGAATGCTGCATTGCTAATTTATAACATGCATATTGCCTTCGGGAAGCAAGATGATACAAGTTTTTAGGAAAATAAAATTTAAAAGAAGGTAGAACTAGAAATTGTTCTTTTGTGAAGTATCTGAAGAGTTTAAGTTTCATCAACTTTGTGCAATCATTTAATATATACCTGTAAAGATTTTTAGAACTAAAAATGATACGAGCTCAAAGCTGACTCTTGTTACCTTCTTCCGGTGTGAAGACGACCTCTCCCACCCGGCTCCTCCTGACCAAGGCAGTGAGCAGCCTCCTTTCCAACCCCCGGATCATCAAGCCACCAGTTTACCTTCACGGGGTGAGCGCACGTTGTCTCAGGTGGCCTGCTCTGTCCTTGCACGGCTTCCTGCCGCTGTGTCACCTTTTGCGAATGTGCTGAAGTCTGGCCAGGACTGTGCAGCCTTCAGCCTGAGCACGTGGAGTGCACAGCAGCAATTGTCCTCTGCTGCTCCTTCTCTGCCCCAAAATGTGGGACTCTCACTGTCCTTTTTCTGTATAAATATCATTGCTTCTCTCCTTTCTGGATTTTAAAATGTTTTTCAAAGGTCAGATAGCAAATAGCCTTAGTTTTCCTGTGTAGGTCAAGTTAGGAACTTGGAAGCAACTGAACTGAGGTTTGGAAGCCTCTTGCCAGGCGGCTTTGAGTGAGTGAATCTCCCTCCCCTCCAGCATCTCCTGGAGATGTAGGTTGTTAGGGTCACCTAGGAATTGCCCTGCACACTGGTTTCTTTCTTGCACTGTACATTTTGCAGCTTCACAAAGCATAAATTCTGCTTCCAGTGACAGTTTGTGAGCAGTTCATGTCCCATGCCTGGGTCTCAGCCAACCAGCCAGTCTTGAGGTAACAGTAGCCCCTGCCCTGTTTGCCTATGGGCTTGGTATGAAAATAGAATCACTGGAAAAAATCTTAACATCTTCACCATGCTGGAAAGTACTTCACAGTTCTGAGAGATTTTGTTCCTCACCCTCTCAGAGGTTTAGGAACTCAGAATGACTGCAAGAAAATAGTTTTTAAGTAATTATTGTCTCTGCTGATAAGGAATGTGACATGTTTGAATATCTTCCCGTACTTTAGTCAGTTGAAGATCCGGAAGCTGGTACATTAACATCTGCTTGCCCATCACCTCACTCTCATCAGATAAGGTTTAAAGATGTAGGTTCCTGAAACGCTGCCTGAAGGGGAAGCAAATGCATTAACATGAATGAGAGATGATTCCAAAAGCCCCGCTGAGTTCTCTTACTCAGCAAATCTCTTCTCATGTCTTCAAGCTGGTTTGCAATGTCTGCATGCCGATCGTCCCCAGCCCCCTCCCCTAAGTGTAGTCTTAAAGCTTTGCAGCTTGCATTGTTCTGGGGCAGTTCCTCCTCCCTGCTCTCTCCCCCCCCACCCAGTGCCCAAGTCCACACACTGCTAAATGCTCTTCTTGCACTGATGCTCGTAGAGAATTGTGTATGTTACATTTAAAGCATTTGAATGTAATGGATTAATTGTAAACCGCTGATAGAACATGCTAGAATTCATTACATTTTTTATTATAAATTTGCCTAATGATTTATATTTTATTAGACACTTCCTGAGAAAGATCAAGGTTGAAGCAAATTCAAAATAAAAACACTAATGTTTTATTTCCAGGTTTCTCTTAACAATCTTTAAGATCTGATACAGTATAGACCAAGGAGACTTTTCATGGTCTTTATTTTGAATTTCTAATAATAATACTAATTTATCAATTATATCAATATCAATATTGATTAACAAGTTATGATAATGAATATACCATTTATTGGAAGCAGTACATAGTGATTTGGTTTTTAAAACTTTAGATCAATGCAAAACATAAGGTAACAATTCTAGACTAGAAACTTTCGGAACACCGAGAAGCAGGGGTTTCCTCTCCAGGATGCCAGTAGTATTTCATCTTTTGATACTTTCTTTAAAAATTCATTTTATTGAGAAAGAAATTAGGATTGAGGCTTCTACCTCAGCAGAATCTGTTATGCGGCCCACACTGATAAAACCTTCCCACTGTGGGGAAGGTGCTGTGGACCTGTGTTTTATGTCTGAGGTGGTCTGGTAAGGCTCATAGTGACATTTTTAGGAGCCACCTGGCCTGAGGCAGGTGGGAAAGTGATGGCCCCCTGGGGTTAGTAACCCAGCCATCTGGCAGGGAATGTCACTGAGTTCATTGTCAACAGCTGTGACAGTCCATCTTTCTCAGATTGTCTTCCATATGCTTGGTACCAGAGGACCAACAGGGGAAATAGCCAGGACAGGGTTCTGCATCTACCATGGAATGCTGTGTGTTGTCTTACTTTTCCATATTGTTTTACAGAGTGATTCCCAGATTTCTCTGGAATTAGCCTAAGGTTTTTATTTCCTTTTGGTTCCTTCATAGCCTCACAATCCTCTCCCATGGGGAGGGAAGGATAAATTCATTGTGCAGCAGCAGACTGGTGGTGGAGATACCCTGCAGCCAGGTGTCGAAGGGCTGCTCTGCAGCCTCCACTTCAGACCAGACCATGCCCACACAGATTTCCCAGTTTATGCACTGCTCACAAGCTCCTCCTCATTTATGAGCCCCTGGAGCTGGGAACTTTGGATTGAGTTCACAGGAGTTTCTGTGGCTCTCTAAAAACAGGTGGCCTTAATGCTTTTTAAAAATAATTTTATTGAGAAAAAAGTTGCAATGAGACAGCTTCAAAAGAGGTTGGTAGGAGAGTTACAACAATTAATACATTGCATATTGTTGTCTTTGTAGTAGTCATTCATAGCACAGAATGCAGACATGATATCCTGTCCAAACACTATCAGTACAAATCTTTCTTCTTATTTAAGAGAAAGTAGCTATATATCTATCCTATTTTGTATATGCAGATACAAAATGGTCCTTCATTTATATCACCTTTTTTCTTTTAGTTTTGTGAGAGATGGGTATTCCGTTGACATCCAAATATTGTAGGTGCATGAATTCAGCAAAATATTCCAATATAGTCCAGTAGTCCACAATAGTAGTGGGTTATCCACAGGACTGGCAATATCTGAATCAGACGACTTGAGCCTTCCACAGCTCAGCTTATTAACATGGCTTCACTTTTCATACCTTGTTTCTATACTTTTCTGCTGGACGGTTATGACCAAGATAAAGCAAGACCTATATGTAACTTTTGTATCTGACAAGGTCAGTCATTTCCCCTCAGGATTTATTCTGTAACCCTGTACTGCACTTTGTAGATCCTTTGTCAGTGTCAGCGATGTGGGTGAATCACGGCCATTGCTCGACCAATTTGCTCCCTGTGAAAGCCTGAGAGAATGTTTTCTCTCCATGTGACTAAAAAAAAAGTTTATACTATTGTTTGCTAGTGCTGTTTTGCTGAAGAAAGAATATTCAAAATGCAAAGCTTTTTTCTTTTTTTCACCTTGTAGTGTAACAAAATTTCAATATATTTGGTATATCTGGGATTATATCTGTGCTAAGTATAACTCTGCATGAACTATGAATGACAATTAATTCCTTTTAGAATTTGAGAGAGAAGATTCCTTGACATGGGTTTTCAATAAATATTCAAGTGCAAGGAGGAAGAATGGGGAAAGGGGGATTTCTTTGTCAGTCATTCCTGCTTATCTTTTATTTTTATTTTATTTTATTTTTGGCGGAACCAAGAATTGAACTCAGACCCTTGCACTTGCCAGGGAAGCACTTATTCTACTGAGCCATCTCCCTGGCCCCTTTTATTTTGTTTTAATAAAAACAGAAATCAACCTTTTCATAGTATCATCTGCAAAGCACCTTGTATGAGGAACATTTTTTCTTTTGGAATATTGTTTTGAAACCCTTGACCAGGCAAGAAATAATAAAGTAGCATACTGTAGAAGGTATGGAAGGAGCTGTGGTATTTGCTTTATTTATTATGGCCTTTCTCAGCATTGCACAGCTGGGGACCTGCTTAGGTTTTTGTTATGAATAGAAAACAAAAAGAGTTGAGAAGACAGTAAGATGTGAAAATATTCTTAGTGACAGTAATTGTTTGATGATTTAAAAAATAGCTTGGTAGTTAAATGGAGCACATAGATTCTTAATAGTGAGCAAATTTGAAAAAATAGCTAGCTAGCTAAATTATTTAGTATTCAGTACATAGATTAGCAGATAATCAAATTATGCTAATCAGGTACATAAACATGTGGTCACATTTCTTCCTAATGAAGTCTATTTAATGGGCATCCTGTTTCCATGTTTGGATGTTATTATGCATTTTATGTCACTTGAGGCAGTGTTCAACTTGGAAAACTTTCATAATGTGGGTTTCATTAATTTATTTCATCTTGATATTTAAACCAATAAATGTAAAATGCATAATGATCGTGCATTATGTTCTGTCCATTAGCATTTCCATATGTCCCTCTTCTCTGCTGAAAGGATAAAAATATACTGGAGGAATGCTTTTTCAAAGTTTTCTTGAGCGCATTACTAAAGTAGGAAACTGAATTTTCTTCTTTGATCTGAGATCAGTCTAAACTCTACCCAAAAAATAAGAGAAACAACACTAATGTTCAGTCTAGTTCATATAATTCTTATCCTCTGAACATATGGCCATCATTTGGGAAGGTCAGATGTTTTTAAAATTCATATTCTTCCCAGTCATTTAAAAGGTGCTTTGTGTATGCTCACACCATGTCCTCTGGAAACACAGAAGCCTGAGCCTGGTGGCATTCAGCCGAGAGGTGATGGCAGACCCTGCCCACAAGGAGTGGGGTTCCTGGAGTGTATACAGGCCATCTTTCATGCAGACCCACAGGTGCCAAGGCCACCCCTGGCTGCCACACCCATTTAAACCACTCGTCTCTGACATTGTCTGTCACAATCCTGTGCACCATATATCTCTACCCACTTTTCTCCCTCAGGTTTCAGTATCAAGAACGTTTCAATGTTCTGTGTGAGTGCCAAGGTTTGTGACTTTCTTTCCTCTTCCACTGCCTTTTTTTCCAGACCTGAACGAGTGTGGCCTGAAGCCACGGCCTTGCAAGCACCGCTGCATGAACACGCTCGGCAGCTACAAGTGCTACTGCCTCAGCGGCCAGATGCCAATGCCCGACGGCTCCTGCGCAGGTTTGGCAAGAATCCCAGCTGGTGCCTGAGTGCTGTCACTTGTGTGCCTTCTGGCAGTGGCCTATCAGCCTCCTCTCCAGGGCGTGTGCATGTGTCCAAGTGTGTCTTCAAGGAGCAGAAATCGAAAGGAGAGAAGCTCATTTTGCTTTATTTTTGGCAGTACTGGGATTTGAACCCAGTGTTTTCCTTTGCACAGAGCTATATCCCTGGCCCCACTTTGATGTTTATTTTTAAAATCTTGAGTGAAGCACTCTGTCACTGAGTGCCACGGTGCCATTTCCTGGCTCAGTCTCCCAGTGCTGGGGTCACAGGTGTGCACTGCCACATTCTCTTACTGTGCATGCTAGTGTTGATTTGGAAATAGTATTTAAGACAGTGGTAAAGCTGAGGACATTTCCTAAGTGTTTTTTCCCCAAAGTCTTTATTCCTATTATGAGGCCCAAAAGAACTATTTCAGGTAGAAGAACGAACAGTGGTGCTTATTTGACTACTGTTCAGAGAGGATGTGTCAGGTGAATTGAGTGATTAGAAATAGTTCATAAATGCTTTCCAACTTCATTTTCATAATTCTTTATAACAGCTTAGAGGCTAGACTTTTTTAGTTGTCTAAAATTTTTCTACGAAAAGTAAAACATAAACAGTCATAATGTCAAAAAAGATTTCATGCCTATCTTTGTAAGAAAGAAACGGCGGTTCTCCCTGCTGTCCTTTGGGCGTGTTCATAAAAGACAGTGCCCTGAAGTTCTCTGCAGACTGAGCATCCAATTGATATTAAGCAACTGACGACTTGACTTTTATTTTCCCAAATTCTCAGTTAGCCAGGTTGCATTCTGAATGCTGAGAAGTGTTTGCTGATTGCACCTGACATTGCGTGAGCCTAGGTGGACCTTTGCGGGACCAGGTGGGACATGCGCTGCTAGGGTCTCACCATTGTGCGTGTGGTGGGTCCCTGGTCCTACTGTTCCCTGGAGAGAATCCAGCCGAAGCAGTCACTTGGATGTTTGGCTTAAGAGCAGCACCCAGCTGGAGCAATCTGGAAAATACCTCCATTCTCCACTTTTCTTGGCTGTGGGAGAAATTTCTGTAGTGCATGTGAGGGAAAGTTCACATCTGTCTAGAAATCCTTCCAAAGCATGGGGGGGACGACAATCACTCACTTACAATGCATCCTTGTGGAAGGGGGCCTTTCCATTCCCTACCTCCATTTTGTCCTTCATCAAAATGCTGGATCACAGAGGCCTATCTGCTCTCGTTGATTCAATGTCACTGATTTTGGGACGTGTGGACTGCAATTCCAGGTTTGGGTTTCTGCCTCTGACTCATAGCCATTCTCTTTCCAGGTGCCCTGACGTGTTCCATGGCAAACTGTCAGTACGGCTGTGATGTTGTTAAGGGACAGGTCCGATGCCACTGCCCCTCCCCAGGCCTGCAGCTAGCTCCCGACGGGAGGACCTGTGTGGGTGAGTGTGGAACCACGTATTCCAGTCGGCAACCTCTGGGCACACGGGAAGGCAGGGTCCTCCAGAGGGTCCAGCTCTGTCAGAGGAAAACTTTTCTCTCTGACACCCTGAGGCTGGAGGGAGCAGGTGTCCTAGGGTGTGAGCCATGGAAGATGAGCAGGGAAGAAATGAGGCTCTGGTAGCAGGGCTGTCTTGTATGTGTTGCTCCACATGGTTAGGCAGCAGGAGAGAGCTGTGGCAGGCCTGGGCCTTGGTTTCCAGCCTGGCTATGCCATGTACTAGAAATGTGACCTCAGCAGGAGACTTCCTTCCTTTGCACATGCATCTCCTCATCCTGAGGGTGGAGAGAATGCTGCCCGGAGCCTTGCCAGGTCTGAGTGCACTGAGGGGGTGCTGAGCACAAGTAGAGGAAGTAGGTAACCAACGGGCGCTTCATAAGTGCCTCCAGTGTCCAGGCACAGTGCTCAGTGCTGGGTAGACAGTGACAAACCGGGCAGGCAAGATTTTGATCCTGTGGAACTGACATTCTAGTGGGAAGACAAAAGAAAATACTCAACAAGGCTTTGGAGTGCTCTAAGTATTCACCAGAGGTGCTGAAAAGAGAAGTCCAACAGTCAGGGGGCCTAGGCCAAAAGCCCTTTTGGGAACCTACCGATCCAAGGAAAGAGGCTGCTGTACTTCAGTGACTGCATGTGGGGTGCAGGTGGGGCTGGCACAGACTAGGATGCAGGAGAAATGCAGGTTTAGTCCACAGAGCAAGTGGGCCAGGTGCATGGCTTCCAGCACAGCGCTGCTCTGTTTTTACATCCTCTGGTGTGCAGGCCATATGTTTGGGAAGGTGAAGCAGGCAGCAGGAGGCCTGGCCCTGCACCCTTGGAGCAGCCTTACCCAGAGCCAGGGCAGTGGCTATGGGCAGCCAGGGTCAGAACCTGGTTAATAGAAGGCACAGGGACTGGGCTGGCCTATTGTTCAACAGCCAGGCAGATGCGGGCAGTGTAGAGAGGAGCAGCCTGCATAGGCAGGTGAGCTGGGATTTGGAGAGTGGAGCTCGTGTCACCCGCGGGCTGCCTGCTGGATGCCCCTTCTCCTGAGCTGAGGCTCTCAGGCCCTGCGCAGCCAGTGACTGCCAGGCGTGCTCTGCCTGAACCCTCCTCAGATGCAGTTATCTTGTGCTTCCAGATGTTGACGAGTGCGCCACCAGAAGGGTGTCCTGCCCCAGATTCAGGCAGTGCGTCAACACCTTCGGCAGTTACATCTGCAAGTGTCACAAAGGCTTCGACCTCATGTACATTGGAGGCAAATACCAGTGTCACGGTATATCCATTTCTCCCTGTAGCACTGAGAGCTGTCTTCCAGGCCAGGGGAGGGGAGGGGCCTGGCACTGAGTGAAGCCACCTGACACCCAGGGGAAACAGAGTCCATTTATCTTCTGATTTTACACAGACTGTTATATTGGGAAAAGAAAACTCCCAGCCAGGCATGGTGGCCCAAACCTGTAATCCCACTACCCTGACAGCTGCGAAAGGAGAATTACAAGTTTGGGCCCAAGTGAACAATTTAGCAAATTGCCTCAACATTATCAAGCAAAAGGCTGGGGTTGTCATGGAGTGTGAAGGTCTTGGTTTCCATCCCCACTGTCCCCCACCCCACCATGCAGTTCTCTTTGAGATCATGTTTTCATGTCATCCTATTTGGCTCCCAAATCAACCGTTTCTTCCCTGCTCTCTGTCACAGACATCGACGAGTGTGCCCTCGGGCAGCACCAGTGCAGCACCTTTGCCCGATGCTACAATGTGCATGGGTCATACATGTGCAAGTGTGTAGAAGGTTACCAGGGTGATGGACTGAACTGTGTGTGTGAGTAGCTTTTTTAATTTTTTCTTTTAAAACTTTTATTGGTGTACCTTTGCAGTGTGTAACAGTTACATCCTTGTGGGGGCTGACCTACAAACTGACCAAGTGGCAGTTCTTTTTTCATCCTTTTCCTTCCCTCTGTCCTGCTTCTGCGTCCTGAGTCCATCCCACTTGTGAAGGAGCTGCTGCCCTGTTTCCTATGGCTTTTCACTTGCTCTTTATTTACACTTCGGGTTTCCCACATAAGAGAAACTGTGTTTAAGCCCCTCTATTGGATTTACTTCACTTGGCATCGTGTCTCAAGGAGCACCTTTTCCTACATGTGACTCGGGTTTATCTTTTTGCATGGTGGAGTAGTGCTCCACGGTGTGTACATGTCCCGTTGTCCTTTTCCTTTTATCTTTGATGGGCCACAAGCTTCCAAGAGCCAGCATGGGCTGTGCTGCTGTCAGTTCTTGTCACCCCCCGCAGCCTGTGCCCTTCCACATGAATGACAGTGTTGTACCAGACACGGGGACAGGTTTCCCAAAGAGCTGCTCTGTTCATAGCTGTAATATGAGACAAACAATAAGATCAGTAGCTTATGTATTTTTTAAAAACCCAGTAATCTATGCTAATCTTATAAGCATTAGAATTCCTTGGCTAAAATCTCTCTGTAGCTTCCCTTCAGCTAGAAACAAAGTTAGAATATAATTGTGTTAAAATTGGAAATAAATGTTTGTCATTAGCATCACATCATCATTAGTAGATAACAATAGTCCATTGTTTTTGTCTGAGTTATGTCTCGCAATTCTATTAAAACATAATTCCCATGTTGATTTTCTCTATATACAGAGCTTTTGCTTTTAAATTTGTAAGCTGTGATGAAGCAATAGGTGCACCCTTAGACAAAGAGGAAGAAAATGCAGTCTCCAAGATGAAAGTTTTTAAACCAAGGCCATAACTTAGCATTCTTTTCATGTAACATTAGATAATATTTAAGGTTTCCAGAGTAAAATATTTACGGAAAGTCATGGGGCATAAAATCAAGGGGATTAGAGAGTTTTTGAAGGGTCACACACTTGTCATTCCTAGTCTGTAGGATGCCATTCCAGGCAAGCTATTGACTGTTTTTGGTGAATATTACCAAGGAAAAGCTTCCACAAATGTTCTTTGTAATGTTTGAGAATTACTTTTTAGAAAGCAGTTGTATAAATTAGCAGGAAGGAAAACCAACTATAACGCCATATGTAGATCATTTAGACAAACCATTAAACATTAATTGAATGGACATAAGGTGTGGGTGAGAAGTTTTAGTCTTTTACATCTAAGTACAATTTCATTCTGTACATGTAGTGTAGGAGCACACTACGCTTGCTGTGCAGCTCTCATATTGAAAAGTGCTTAGCACTGTCTCTACTTACACAGTCTTATCAACTACCACTTGTTACTTTGCAAATATTTAAAATTTATTTTTAAGGATATAGGAAGGGACTGGGGAGATGGCTCAGTAGAATAAGCACATGCCTGGCAAGTACAAGGGCCTGAGTCCAATCTCCAGTTCTGGAAAAAAAAAAAAAAGATTAAAAAAATAGATATACTAAGGATTTGTTAGAGGTAGAAATAGGATGCACTCAAGTGCTCAGAGAACTGAGACACCTAAAACTTGTTTTGTGTTTCAAATAATCCGTATTTCTTATAGAAATACTAATTATTTTTAGCTACTTGTAAACACATTTGTTATTTGAAAAAGAGCATGATTTGATATAAGAAATAATCTAAATATCAAAAGGAAGACTAGCTTGGTAAGATGTTTTCATGTGTCCTCTTTACAGTTTAATGATGTACTTTTAGAGAACAATGATCTCATATTAATTGAAATTTCTCTATTCTTTCAGATGTTCCCAAAGTCATGATTGACCCTTCAGGTCCAGTTCATGCACCAAAGGGAAACACTACAGTTATAAAGGGTGACGGAGGACAAAGTAATTGGATCCCAGAGGTTGGAAGTACCAGGTGGCCTCTGAGGACACCGTATATCCCTCCTGTCCTTACCAGCAGGCCCACCCCTAAGCCAACACCAAGACCTACGCCAAAACCAACACCACAGTCGACTCCACCACCACCACCTCCCCTGCCAACACAGCGCAGAACTCCTCCACCACCGCCGCCAACGCCAGAGTGGCCGAGAGCTCAGCCGACAACCTCAGAACCAAGCATTAGCCCCTCTACCCCTGGGGGAATGGTTGACAACAGGATACATACAGACCCTCAGAAACCCAGAGGAGATGTGTTCAGTGAGTCCTGTCAGTGCTTGACTTTTGGGATGGGTCCTCTGCAATGGCTTTACCCATGGTTCATGTCTTAAAGATCAAACTAATGAAAAGTCAGATCTTCTTGATCTGCATTACAAATAGCTAGGAAGAGTTATTGTGAGTAAACTAATAGGAGACAATATGTGTAGATATGAAAGGATGATCAGATCACCATGTGGCGGGCCTTAGCTCTTACCTGGTATAGAAATTTTCCTTACATAGCTGATTTTTTTTTTTTTTTTGTATTTTAGTACAGAGTCTCACTACACAAATCAGACTAATAGTGATCATCCTGTTTTTAGCCTCCCAAACACTGGCATTACAGGTACACACTACTATGCCCAGTCTCAGTGTACCCCAGGGGTGGAGCCAGCATGGCATGCTGGGGATCCAACCCCAGTCCCTGTGTCTGCCTAAGCAGGCACGTTAGTCCATTGAACTATCTGTCCCGCCCTAACATAGCTGAATTCAACTGAAAGCTCTCATAAGTGGAAAACTTCACTGTGTTCCCTGCCACTTAACTTTTAGTGCACCAGTCCATCCATCCATCCACGCACCCGGTGCACATCCTAAAGTACCCTTTAGAGGGCCAGGACCTGTCCCAGGAGTTGGGCTTGAGAAGGCTCTTGTCTGGTGGCAAGGAAAGTCACCCAGGGAGGCTGTGTTCAGTGGTGAGATCTGTGTACGATGCTTTGCAAACAGAGCACAAACTGCTCGAGCTCTGGGCACAGCTTGCAGGAGGCTTCCTGAATGGACTGGGCCATGGGGATCAGAAAAGAGGTGGTGTCGTTGTGGTGACTGCTCCACATGGCCCGGAGGAGGAGGCCTTGTGACACAAGGATGAGCTGCCTATGAGCAGGAGGTCGGCTGCAGAGAGCAGAGGACACGGGTCAGTGCCCCAAGCTCCTTGTGAGTGGTGAACATTCCTGACTGTAGTTCCCTTGTGTTCACACAGCCAGGGGAGCCGGTGACAGGCTGAAGGGCAGCACATCTGTAGATGGAGGCCCTAGGAAGAGACCAGCTCCAGGGAGAAAGTTTGTTCTTGTATTACAAGGCTGAAGTTTCCAGTTTCGCTTTGTTTTTAAATTTTTCTTAGTCCATATTTGCAGTACAGAGTGATCCCATTTGTCACAGGAGCTGGCCCCTGTGCATGACATGTCTGAGTTCTTTTTCTTGTCCCCTTTCCCTCCCTTTCGACCCTTCCCTCCCATCTCTGGTCCCCTTCCCCTTTGAGAAAATCTCTTCTCTCTGCTTGCTATTATCTGTCCTTTGTTTTGCTCTTTATTTGTACTTTGGCCTTCTCATATCAGAGCCTGGGTATCTGATTTATTTCACTTAATTATGGTCTCATCCATCGTCCAGCACGTGACTCGAGCTTGTCTTTCTCTATAGCAGGTGTGCTCCACTGAGTGTAAATGCCCCGCTTTCTTTCTTTGTCTGTCTGTTAATGGCCACACAGGCTGCTGCAAGATGCAGCGACTGTGACTTGTGTCACTCTAGACCTGGGCGGGGGGTGGCTCCCTGGGTTATGGCGACTTTAAGTCTTGCAGGAAGCTGCTTAGGAGGGGAGCAGCTGGGTCAGTGCTAGGGAACCTCTACCTTCAGTGGAGTGATCTGTCTGCTGACTTCTCTACAGGACCATTTTACCAGTTTGCATTCCTATGGGGAGCACGACAGCATGGAAGGGTTCCCTTCACCCATTGCCTCAGTGGCATTTATTGTTGCTTGATTCTTGACGACAGCCATTGTCTCTGGAGTGAAGTGGCGTCCCAGTGTTGCTGTAATTCAAATTTCTTACTCATCTATCCTGTCTCAGTCTGTTTGTTTTAACTTTGTACCCACTCCCTTCCCCTCCTTTATCTGTTCATCTATCATGGAATCAAACTTTGTGTCCTTTATATTGAATTTTCTGTAATATTTTCCTGGGTGAAGATATGTTTATAATTTTTTTTAGTTGATCTGCTTTTTCCATGCATGGGACTTTGAACTAATTTCTTTTTTCCTTTAGGTCAGTGTTCATTTAAGCAGCCATTAGGTTTTAATTTCACGGCAGTTGTGTATGTTTTAGACAATCAGTATAATGCTTAGGGAAATTAGGCTGTGGCTCTCAAGGGTGCATTTTGTGTGTACATATGTTTATTTTTCTGAAATTCGTCCTTCCTCATTTCTTCTTTCTGTTGTTTGCTCTTGTCTGTTTTTTGATCTCTTAGTGGTCCTATAATGTGCTTTTTTATTCATGGCTTAACTAAATGTAACATTCACATTACTCTGCTGCTTTAGGAATCAAGAAAATTTTGTGATGTGAGAAGATGGTCTAACTGGGATAGCATCTTTCTGAGTATTCATTTAAATATGTTCTCATTTTTAAAAGTCTGTCTTTCCATTATTCCTCTCCAATTCAGTGAACTGAAAGTAGCATTGAAGCCCATGCAAATAAAGCTGGGGGATGTGCTGTGCAGTGGTGTGTGTGTGCAGTCCCCTCAGAGAGGGCAGCCCTGCCACACACCCCAGAGAGGGCCCCTTGATCCTGGACAAGGACATCGGCAGGCCACTGGTACTGCTGTTGCCCTTGGCCATGGCTGCCAGAAAGCAGATCCCTCACTTCAGCTTCTGAGGTGCTTCTGGGAGAGGCTGGCGCCTGTGAAGGTCATTGGGTGCTGCATAAGTGTGGTTCTAGCATCTGTTCCACTCAGGGAGGGTCCCATTCATGGTTATTTGGCCCAGAATAACTACAAGCACTTATTTCAGATGTAAGTTCCTAACCCCACAGCAGGTGAACTCATTCAGATGTTCTAAGGAAAGTCCCTGCCTGTCTCGCTGTATGCCTTCTAACATGAAGGCTCTTCCATAGCAGGCCTGGATGGGGCCCTGCATTTCTGACAATCTCCCAGGTAGTACTACAGGTCTGCAGAACACAGCAGGGGCGGCAGGGCTGTCAACCGGAAGGGATGTTCCACTCCACGTTTTACGTACAGAATTAGCCAGATGCACAGCAGTCAGGTCTGGGCATGATCGTCTGCCCCACATATCATGAAGCAGAAAGGCATCCGAGAGGTAAGGCTGTGGCACACAGGCTGGATGAGATGCTTCGGAGTAGCTGGATCAGAGGAAGAGACTGGAGGATGCATTGAAATTCTAAGCACTGGGCCACAGGGAAGAAACAGCTTTCCCCTCTGCCAGAAGCTGGCCTGAGGTCCCCCTCACTCCCTTCTGTGGATTCTGCATCCTGTGGCCACTCTGATCCCGCTGTAGTTAGTCATGGAGGAACAGGTTTCTCTTCCCAATTCTGTGTGCTGATGAGCAAAAAGATTGTTTCTGCTGTGAGGTGAAAAGGGGTCGCAACTAGTTTGTTCTCTGGTAAACACCAAGGCCCACTGAGACCCCTGGAAGACACCCGCTGTCTCAGTGAAGATTGAATTTCTACAAGGGTCTCGAAAGGAGCAAGTCGTCGCTGCTCAGGGGTCGGGGTCTGGTGCTGCGAATTCTGAAAGTTTTCATGATTTTTGATTTATATTTTAATTGGATTCTGGGGTGGTGGGTAAAGAAAAACATACTTCTCTCCAGAAAGTATAAATTGAGTTCTTGGTGAATGTGACGGAAGTCAGGAATCAGACTCTTTTTTTTTTTTTCTTGCCAAGTTACAATTGTCTATAGAGGTGTCATTAAAAGTATTGGAGCCGTAGCCACTCCTGGGCATGATGCCAAATTTTCCCACAGTTTTATACATGAGAGATAATGGCGTGTACCTCGGAGGATGGCTACGTGAACAGATGAAATACACACAAAACTCTCTGTATATTGCCTGGCACATAAGAACTCAATACAATTACTACTACTGTTGATATTGAATTCATTTGCATAGTAATGGTAGCATTTCCTAATTAATCATAAATAATGGCTTTATGTTATGGTCTAGTTTTGACTGTATTTTTTCTGATGCTTTTTTTGGAGTTCATTATAACTTGAATGTTATTTTTGGCAAACCAGATCTTTTTTGAAGCAGTTTGCAAATATGAGCTATTGCATGGGCAGAGAAAATGAAAATAGACGTTTGCTTATTACCGAATAATTGAGATATTGCATTTCATCTAGGTGTTTATAAGGCCAAAGAAAACAGTCGTGATGTTGAAATGAAGACAGCGTCACCGCAGCTCTTTTAGCATGAAAAGTATGAGGGTGGTCTCTGCAGAGAGGAACTCTGTTCAGGTGGGGCGCTTGCATGGAGGTCTGACAGAGTAGAGATGAAAGCGTCCTTTCTTCCCTTCAGTGGACATCTTTCTGTCTCCGCTCGGGTGGTGGTGTCTGCTCCCCACCCCCAAGGGTGTTTGAACTGTGCTCAGGCCAAGCAACCATGGGGGGCCTGCCTGACTCGGGGGTGCAGGTGCCCAGCCTGGTCCTGGGAGAGCCTGACACTGCACTCCCCATATCCTTTGTTTTCACAGAGGGAGGAAGACGAACCTTTTAGATTTCCTTTCCATAGGGCAGAGCTGACTCATGCACCTTCTGTCTGTGTCAGGAAGCAGCCCTCACTCGACTGTTCCTTTCTCCTGGAACTTCTCCAGGCTGCACTGCAGAGTGCTCTGGAGATGCCTTAGAGAAGGTGCACAGGACATAGCAGGGAGCGAGAGAGTGGCAGAGAGCGCTCATGGCTGAGCGGCCATGTCTGCACCCTGCGTTGCCCCAGGGACTCAGTTTCTGCTGGCACTTCTGCTCCTCTTTTGGACTCTGCTGTGCCGCCTGTGTGTTGGGAAGGCCAGTGAGCTGTTTCGCCTCCATGGGGCCCAGCAGCCCGCTTCTTGTCACTAGCAACCAGTAGATGACTAAGGATGTTCTCTAACGTGGTGGAGGATCTGCAGGAGCTTGTTTGCAAACATTATATTCTCTCCTCTTTGCTTGTGTTCTGCATCTGGATAAGAACAGGGAGGGAATGGACAGGGGCAGCAGCCTCACAAAACCCCACCGGGCCTGCCACTTCTGGTCTGCAGTCTCAGTCTCCTCCTGCTCCCAGAAAGATGTTGGGGTATAAGAATGGTGACATAGATTCCTTTCTCTTCCATGGGTCAAACCTTCTTTGTGAACAGTTTGACAAGGGGCAATGTGTGATAATAGTGCATTTACTTTTCCACACTGACTCTTAAGGTTTTCTGGGTGAAAACATAAAATAGGCTACTTGAGAAACCTCCTACGTATTGATGGTGTCCCACTCCCGGGGAGAATGCATTGAGCAGGACATGCAGGCCAACAAGTCTTACTGTAATGCTGTTTCTTTTGTCCCTATCTTCTTCCACTGCCCCACCATCCCAAAGAGCCTGGGTCTGTTTCTGTCTTGCTGTCTCCCTACTTAGGGCCCTGTGCATCCTGTCTTTTAGTTATGCAGAAAGTTGCAAGAAGCCACAGGCAAGAACATTTTCTGGTAGGTGAAACATTGACCAAAGCCTGAAAGGCAGGAAGTATCGTTAGCAGATGACGACTTAGTTATGAATGTCCTGAGGTGACCTCGCTCACTGGGTACCTGTTCACTGTGCAGGCAGCAGCAGGTATTGTTTTCACATGGAAAGCCACCTCACCACTGCTCTGTTAAAGCTGCACAGAGGTGCTTCACTCCAGCTCAGCAAGGATGAAGCCCAGGGTGTCAGCATGACCTCAGGGTCCTGTAGGCCCACCTGCTCCTGCCCCCTCCTTCCACTTCCTGAACCTGGCCTCTCCAGACTCACAGCTACACCCTCCTCAGGCTCTGCCTTTTATTCTCTCAGCTCCAGCATGCAGGAAGGAGTTCAAGATGTAGAAGAGAGGACTTAAAAGTCTTCCCTAGCCTTAGCATAAAGCCCTGCCTCTCAGATGTTCTTGACCTCTTTCCTGTCCCAGCTGGTAGCCAGCCCTGGTTCCTGTGCCCTCACATGACACCTTCCTCCTCTCCTTTACCATCCCTGTGTGGGGAGAGCTCAATGTCTGCCCCACCTCTAGAAGGTAGGTCCATAAGCACGAGTGTGTTCATTGCTCCACAGTAAGCCCTTTGCTTCCTGGTCCATACCCATTTGGCAGTGGAAGTAAGTGGCCAAAATGGGGACAGATAGTAGGGGAATTGTATGCTTAGCATTTCTAGAATTTTATATGAATTCTTAACGTTACACCATTCTAATTCTAAGAATTAATGGTCTAACTACAGAGAATATCAGGTATGCTTTTGATTTTTAATGTGCATATTATTATTTAAATTAAATATTAGGTAAAACATGAGGCAGGGAAGAATAGAGAAATTCTGTATCAGTCTCCATTCTGGTTATTCTTCTGTTTGCCATCAAGACTGCTTATTCTGATTAACATTTTCAGTGTTGATGAAGCGAGCTCGCTTGAATCAAAGAATTCTATGAAGACATTTCAGTGCCCCACATGTAATAACGGCAATACCCACATTCGTCTCAGTGGAAACAGTAACGTGCTGTACATTCCAAGACATGGAAGAGAGGACTTGAAAGTCTTCACTGGAAAGATACTGCAGATGTTTGAGAAGCTAAATGTTTAACTTGATTTAAACATTACTTAACATAGAGATGTATCAAACATTTCCTTGGACCTCATTAATATGTAGTTTCTAATGTTTTTTTTAATGTGTCAGTTAAACATTTTTTTAAAAATAAAACAGCACAGGATGTGGTTGCCACCATGTGTGCAGACACAACCCTCTTTGCATGTTTTAGGAAAGTATTTTTTCACAATTATTTTTGTTTTCACAAACAATCCAAAAATGCAGAATTGTGGAAGAAAAAAAAAGACCCAACAAATGAGAAAACATCACTTTTATTTCTAATATTTAGACTACTGTGATTAGCATATTGGTGTATTTATCACTCCTAGCCTTTTAATTTTTTTTCATAATCAATTGATAAAACCACTGGAGTGATTTTTCCACTACTATTGCACTCAGCATTTTCCCCACAACTGTACAGTATTACAATATTACAGCCAGACTTTCCTATACAGAACAGGCTTGATGCAGGTGGTTATAGGGATGCCACAGGTGCACCAGTGCATAGGCTGCTGTATCAGCAGAAGCCCAACTGCCTAGTAGGTATGAGGAAGGAGAACTAGTAAATACCCGGGCAGCTTTCAGACAGGGCACGTAGCACTCTGTGCTAGGAGAAAGTGGAGCTGCTGTTGCTTCTTCTTCTCTCTGAGTACCTCAACTGTAGTGAGCTGCCTGCCTGGGCTGCCGTGAAATCCGGCAGCTCCTGCAGACCAGGTGCCCAGTGTTCACCAGCTGTTGGTACTTGGTGGGATTTTGGGTGACTCCTTTGGGGCTCATTCATGTCTGCCTCTCCTCACCTTCATCCATGGCCCAGTCTCATTTCCCAGCCTCCTCAAACACTGTGAGCTTCTTTGTGCAGGTGTCCCCAGCGTGGTCCTTGGCCTCGATGCCCGGAAGTTCCTCACCCAAGGCTTTGGCTGGAAAGTTCATGTTCCTTCTCTTGCAGTGTAAGTGGTGCTTACAGAAAGGCCCTCCTGGACCTCTGCTGATACAGCAGCCTGTGCACTGGTGCACCTCTGGCATCCCTGCAACCACCTGCATCAAGTCTGTCCTGTATAGCAGTCTGGCTGAAATGGTAGTATGCAACTGTACCTCAGATATAAGCGAGTAAAAGAGAAGGTCAAAAGCACAATTGCTTTCTAATTTTTTTTTTTTTTTAATGTATTTAGTATAGGGTCTACAGGATCTTTCTACGCAGAATGGACTCGTAGTGATCCTCCTGTCTTCAGTTTCCCAAGCGTTGAGATTACAGGCACATGCCACCACACCCAGTCTCAATTGCCAGTTCAGTGTGCTCCAGGGGCGGGGCCAGCACAGCATGCTGGAGATTGAACCCCAGCCATTGTGCTCTGCCTAAGCAGGTGCTTTAGTCCACTGAGCTATTGGTTGGCCCTCTAATTGTTTTTCAACCTTACTTCATAAGCATGGACTTTGTAATATTTTGAACTGTGGCCGGGTGTCAGTGCTGTCATAATAAAGGGCAGGGTGGCCTTGCCTGGGCCCCAGGTATGCAGTGTCTGTCTTTGCGCATCCGTGTCTAGTAGGGCAGAAGAGTGTGCATCTGAGAGGGAGATGGCCTTACTAGTCTCACTTCTGAAACAAAAAGGAAAAGAAATCCAGAAGTTGTGAGCCAAAACTGTTAGTGCAAATATGGGAGTGTCAATTATATAAATCCTGTTAAAAATAACAGGAACAACGCTGACAAAAGAGCCCTTCAGACTGAGGCCTGTTCCCTGCTTAATGGAGCTAATTAGCTGAAGTCTTGCTTTTCGGGAGGGAGCATGCCTGGCCACTGGCCAGGAATTCCTCAGGCCACCAGCAGCTTCCCACACACGGCCCCTGATTCTGTGACGTCTCTGGGTGTTTTCCTTGCGAGCCCTAACCAGAACTTGCTGTTAAGATGTTCATCACCTCTATGTGTGCTCCCTGCTTCTCCCAGAATTCATAGTGCACAACAGCCCCCTCCTGTGGTCTTGTGCTGCGCTCACCCTGTCTCCCTGGTGCCACCACCGTGCTTGGCACTTCGGTGGGAATCACACAGACATCAAGTGAATGACTCCATAAATGACCTGTGAGCTGGTAGTGGTTAAGTGGATTCTCTGGCTCTGTCCCACTGGTGCCCTTCGAAGGGCAGAGTCGGCCAAGTACATGGTTTCTGTGTAGTCTACATTTCACCAGTGAGCACACACTGGACACCTCCCACCAGACCATGCCCTAGAAATTCCCAGATATAGGCTGCAGGTGATGCCATCTAGGACATCGCACTGCAGAGGGTCAGACAGGTATGACATGGCTGGGGAGGCTGGAAAAAGAAGCAACTCGGCCTGGACCAGAAAGCTCTTGGAGAGGCCGTGGTGGGTGTGGTGGGCCTGGAAGGAAGGAATTTCGGCAGGGTCATGAGCAGGAGGGAGGTGTGGGGCAGGGACTTGAGATAAGTGCATCGGAGCATGTTGTGGTGGTGGAGGGTTGTGCTGTACCCTGGGTCTGTGCTTAAAGGAGTCAAGGGCCTGCCTCAGGGAGGATGGCTACGCTGACGGATAATACTAACCTGTGTGGAGCTTGCTGGGCGGGAGAGGGCCTCGTGACTAGGAAAGCACTCCCTGCAGCTGGAGGTGTTTTCAGTTACAGCAGCCTCTGGAGAGGCCCAGTGTAGAATTTGTGGAGATTAGTATCTTGGCAGAAATCAGAACCTATTCTAGAAAGGTATTTTCCAGACAAAGGCTTTGAACTATCTGTTGAATTTTAGAAATCTTTGAAATTTACTTTTGTAAATTACATTAAGATAAATTTTACGGTGTAAGTCCCCACCGGACACACTTGCTGAATCTTCGTCTGAAGTGTAGATGTCCCGGGTGACCCCGATGACCCCGACAGGCGAGCTGTCTCATCAGCACCTAAACCCTCTCTTGCAGTCCCTCGGCAGCCTTCAAACGACCTGTTTGAAATATTCGAAATAGAGAGAGGAGTCAGCGCTGACGAGGACGAAGAGGCTAAGGACGACCCAGGTGGGTGCGGTTGCGACCTTGTGACCTTTCATTGCTTTTTTTCTATTTCACTAAAGTTAAGTTTTAAATTTTAGATTTTTCAGCTCCATGGGGAATTTGTACATCATCTTTTTGTGTTTTACAACTCAGTTAAATCAGTTGACTTGCAATAGTTATGGAGCATCATTTCTATTTAACAACACAGTGGTGTCTGAATGGGGAAGCTGAAGTCACATTTTGTAAGTGACAGTGTGGCAAGGCTTTGACCGAGCTCAGGGCCGCGTGTGCCGCTGCACACAGTGGTGAGAGAGGGCAGTGCATTTCCTTTGGGCCTCACAGAGTCCTCTGGGGAACATCTAGGGTGACACCTGCGGTGCTCATGGGCCCGGGCCACAGGTCTCTTGTCATGTCTGCCATCTCTTTGTTCCCTCCTGGCAGGTTTCCTTGTACACAGCTGCAACTTTGATCATGGTCTCTGTGGATGGATCCGGGAGAAGGACAGTGACTTGCATTGGGAACCAATCCGGGACCCAGCAGGTGAAGGCCACTTCCTCCCACCCTTTCCACAGCCACGTGGGTTGGATTCTCTGCTGGCAAGGGTTGTATGGCTGCTCTTTGTGGGTTGGGGAAGATGGTGCTCATGTTCCTCTTGGGAGCCAGGTTTGTTAGGTATCAGGCAGAGTGACCTTAAAAGAGGTCGCTAGTAAATGCTGAGTCCAGCTTAATGTCTCTCACAAAAGATCCAGGTTGTGAAGACAAGTTTCACTTATATTGAAAGCCTGGTTCCCAGCTGCTGGACCAGGTATGCAGACCAGGCCTGGGGCACATGGATGTGAGCTCAGGAAGCCATGGCTTGTGGAGGCCACTCCCCACCATAGTGGGCACACAGTTTGGGCCGTAAATCATGCTGAGTTTGCGTATTTCCAGAAGGACCCTAGAGACCTTGCTGCTGGCCCAAGGTACACATTTTGAAGAGCAAGATGTTAAAAGAAACAAATTGAAACATATATCCGTGAGATTCTCTAAGGCTGAATTGTAATAAAAGTGCTTTAAAATGAAATTTTGAGGTGAACTTTTTCAGATATGACTAGTCAATAAATTACAAGCAGCTTTTAAATTTCTAGTTAAAAAAAATCATGTAGCACCATAGGAAAATCACGTAATGCCAAAAGTCATGCATTCCTTGCTCCTGTGTTTAGCTCGGATCAGGATGATGTTACTGTCATCAGGCTTTGTGAATAAGAGAAAATCCAATGTATGTTTAATACTGATCGTGGTCCCAGCCAATTTGTCATCTGGGTTCTTTAATTTCTCACTCGCCTCACAGAGCAGGTGATACTGTCTTTATCTCACAAGGGAAATGCCATTGCCTGGATCGGTTTCCTGAACGTCCTGCAGTGCCAGAGTTGGGGCAAGGAGGGGCTAAGTCTTCTGATTTTTGTTCAGGCTTCCTGGGTGAGCAGGACCCACATCCTGTCCTGGGTTCTCTAATGCCCCCCAGGCTACTCTCAGTCACAGTCAACCGATTACAGGCCCGACCACTAACCCGGAGCATCTTGCTGGAGCAGGAGAGCTCCCTGGCCACTCTGCCTGTCTAGTAGGAGAGTGAATAATGTCTGTGGTCTTGATAACTACCTTTGGAGTAAGGGTGCTTCTTGGTAAACTCAGAACTCATGACCCATCTGTGGTAGACACTCTTGGAAGACAGCCCCTGCAAAATAGAGTTTTAGAATTTAGACAGCATTTTAGAACCAACTTAGTACTTCTCAACACTCTTTGCTCATTACATTTGTAAATGTTTAAATTTGCGACCTACATTCCCCTTGCTCTCTGTTAGAAAAATGTGATGAGAGCCAACAGTGAGAGTGATAGGGGCTGGGGCGCAACTTCGGTAGGGAGCTTGTGTAGCTGCAAGAGGCACAGTGGAAATAGTCCTCAGGCTGTGTTAGCACAGAACCAGTGGAGAGGAAGTGGCAGCCCTGTGCATGGCTGGATAACTCCGGATGACTGGCTCCAGCCCCTGGAGGCTGCTTTCCAAGGATGGGTTCAAGTTTTTACCAACAACTTGGATGAGTTGTTTGTTGGAGTTAGATGCTGAAGACAACTGACGTAGCTGTGGTTGACTCCCAGCTGGCAGGTGTTGTATGTGCAGATAACCAGGACCCAGGGTTAGATGTGTGCTGCTGACGGAGAAAGCAGAATGTGTGTGTGTGGTGGGGTGGGGGTGGATATGTCCAGCTAGAAACCCGCTGCATAGCTTGGGATTGGGAGATGGGCCACAGTGCAGTGTGGAAGAGTTTTGGTGGCTGTGAAATCAGTGTGACTTAACCCTGTGATATTACTTTCCAAAAAGTGGTCAATTTCCATAAAAATATGATACCTTTCCAGAATGGAAAATCTGCTGTGGTTACGTGACTTAGTAACATTTTTTGGTCTAAGATAGACTTAGTTGTAGATTATTGAGGATAGAATGAGCTGGGGAGAAAGTTATCTTTCTGTGAAAAACAGTTGAAACCAGAATGCTCAAGCTGGAGGAAGAATGGGGTTTGGTTGCTTGCCTGGTAATTGACCTAGGGCTAGAAGTGTCCTCTGTGACCACCTGGGGATGGAGGGGTGAAAAAGACAGAGACAGACTGTGACTCCCCCTCAGTTTTCCAACAGAGCTATTTCAAAGAAACCACGTGTGGGTGGAAGGGTGGGCTGCTGTTGGGAGAGGCTTTTGGCTGGGTGGCTGGCCCACAATGAGGTGCTGAGGAAGCATTCCCAGCCTCGTGAGTGTCACTTAGAAAGCCTTTCCTGCAGCTGCAGCTGTGAGAGCCTCTTCGGGCTGGAAGGTCTGGGAAATCATTGAGCACAGTGTTATCTTAGGGAAAAGGATGGGAGCACAAAGTGTGGAGAAAGTGGGAGAGCACGCTGCGAGCCAGCAAGCACTGCATGCTTGCCTTTTGGAACACATCAGGGAATTCTGCCCTTACGGCAGTGTGGAGGCATCAGTGCAGCTTATCTTTTGATACCTGTTTTTCTTCTGGGACACTCAGGTAGAGTTTGATGGTTATGGTGGAGAGACAGCAAGGGAGAAGAGGAGGGAGACACCAAACAAGAATATAAAGTATTTAATGATTTCAGGTATTTATAGGTGTTAACACAGCTTACTTGTTTCTATCCAGATTGTACCATTTGTGAAAGAAAATACAATGTTCAGGTTTCCCTTTGTGGTTGATTTTTTTTTTTTTTTTTTTTTTTTTTTGTGGTTGATCTTAATGGTGTATAGTTCTTACCCAAGGTCTGGATTTGCAAATATTGTTGTACACTAAAGAAAACCCTCAATTAAATAGATTTACAACCTTGAGGAACGGCTGCGAAATGACCGGGTTTGCTAACTGCCCTTCCTGGTGTTGGTAGGTTTTATCACATTCAGTTTTGAACTTCACCATGTGAGGCAAAATCAGTCCAGTCCCCCATGGAATGGAGAACTGCTGGCAGGGAGGGTACTAGCTGCAGAGTGCCACCATAGCTGAGGATAGCCCTTCCCAGGAGATGAGGCTAGACCTACAGAACTTCGGTCTTTCCTGATCCAGAATCAGAGGCAGCTGGCTCCGGTTTTTGTCTGCTCCTGGGAAATACAAGTTTACTTAACCTACAACAAGTGTGCCAGTGAATACATACGAGTTTGTCCACATCAGAATTAAAATCGTTGTCTTCAAACAAGATTGATAAAAATATACAGTGAATGTTTAATTTTTAAAAAAATTACAGTAAAAGATACATTGTCATCGCGCCTCCTAAGCTGCTCCCCCTTGCTCCAGATATGCTTATCCCGTTGTTCTTGCCACTTTCTGAAGCAGCTCTGGAATCCTCTTTCGTAAGTGTCTTGGTGAGGTGGGATCAAAAATGCAGTGACTGCTGTCATGCATGCCATCCAGCCGAGGCAGCTCGTGGACAGAAGGCCTCATGTCCTCAGCCACCGTGCTCGCCGGATCTAGCGTTGTGTGACTCTTGGTTCTTCCTCAAAGTCCAAATGGCCATGAAAGGGAAGCATTTTGAATCATTTTGATGTCTAGGACATCAAGATATACACACCAGCATAAGGAAAGACATTGGGAAAGAGGCCTTCCGGAGCTGCTGCAGCAAGTAACAAGCAGGACGGGATAAGCATGTGCAAAGTTTTGGGTGGGTGAATTCATGACAATATATCTTTTACTGCGATGATTTAAAAAATTTATGCACACCATATTTTTTATCATACCTCACGTATGTAAGCAGAGAAAGACATGTCTGCAGAGATGGCGCTCCCTCTGTCACCTGATGATAATATCTTAAGAACTAATACAAAGCAGCATGGGCTCTGTAGCCAGCATGCCTGGGCTGAAGCCCAGCCCTGCCTGCTAGGTGGGTCATCTGTGACACGTCTTGCAAAGCTTTTTAAGCAGCATCTGGCCAGGGTCACCACATTAGCAGTGTCGGTCCCTGCTGTCAAAGACTGTCCCGCATCTGTCCACACACAACACCCTCATTTGTGCCTACTCCAGCTGTGTTGCTCTATCCATCAGCTGTACACCAAAGCGTGTACCAGCCCCCACAGGCAGTTCTTGTTCCTGGCCTCTTTCTCATGCAGGCAACAGTGCAGCTAATAACCTTGCATGAATTCTGCTTCATGTTTGTGGAGAGTATCTGTAGGACAAATTCGCACAGAAGGATTACCGAGTGAAAAGGGAATTTAGCTTTTGAATATTGGCAGATTCTACTACAGGACCTTTCTTTAAGGTGGTAGCAATTTACATTTCCATCAGCAATATTTAAGAACCATGGGCAAAACAGAAAGAGAGTTATTGTTAATCATTGCCAAGCTTACAGGGTAAAAAGGTATTTCAGCTTGAATTTGCACATCCTTCTTTTGTGAAAAGTGAACCATATGTACACATATTTAAGTCATTTTTTTTCTGCAGTGCCCTTTATTTTTCTTTTATTACTGAGTTTTAAAAGTTCTTTGGATGAAAAAGAAAATTACCACTGTCTCACATATTACAAATATTTTTTTTTTTTGTATTTTAGGGAAGTGTTTGCAGGGTATTCAGGGTCTCCCTACTAGATCGGACTCATAGTGATCTTCCTATTTACAGCCTCCCAAGAGCTGGGATTATAGGCACGTGCTAGCACACCCAGTCTCAGTTGCCATCTCAGGGCACCCTGGGGGTGGGGCTGGCACAGCAGCCCCAGGGATTGAACACCTGGCCCCTGCGCCTGCTTGCAGGCACTTTAATCTGCCGAGCTATTTGGCCAACCCTGTTACAAATATTTTTAAACCTTGTTTGCTTGCCCGTTTTTTTCATCTTTAAAAAGTGAAAATTTGGAAACAATTGAAGAATCAGTAAGAGATAATGAAAAATAAGAGAGTAGTTAGATGATTATTGGCATACTTGCAGTTATGAAAATATGTTAGCGTAAATATCTGTACTATATTTAGTGAAAAGGGCAAGTTCTTGTACTATGAATCATTACGTAATTCCCTCCCCCATTGGCAGGAACCAGGTGCTGTATTCAGAGTGAGACGGCACCAAGCCTCAATGATCTTCTGTCCACCTAGGTTGCTCCGCCGGGCTATAAATATGCAGATCGAGTCACTGCAGGACCCTCAGAGCCCCTCATGGTGTCCCCTGACCACACAGTGAACACATTAAAGTAAAAGTTATGATATTGTTCTTTATGTAAATTAAAATTGTAAAGGCACCAGCCAGTGTAGAATTAAAAGTGAATTGATTTTTTTTAAATTCAAACTTCCTGGCCAAGTTGGCAGCTAGCACTTACTATTATTTACTATTTCCCTGCCCTCATTCTTTAGATGTCATGATGTTAAATTGAAGGAAAGTACTGAATACATTTGAGCCAGTATGTTGGGCTCAGACGTGCGCATATTATTTAGTAGGTAGCTTGTTTGCTCTGGTGGATTAATTTTCCTCTCAGTTACCATCCATCTTTGTGGCATTTCATTTCATATCATAGGGAAATAATTCTTTACAGTAAAAAAGCAAAACCTGATACAGAACAGTTCTGTGGAGGAAGAACTGTTGTAATCTTTTGTTCCTAGCTAATGTTGGAGTTTGACGTGTGTACACAAAAAGACATGAGCCTTTTATGAGGACACCTTGGTTTTTTAGGTTGTTCTGTTTGCAGGCAACATCTCAAATGATGATACTAGTGTACATTCCACCAGGACTTAAGGAGAATCTCTGTTTGCTTAGAACTCAGTTTTCTGTGTCTTCAGATTCACTAAAGTACCTATGACTCAAGCTCCTAGGGAGACACTGGGGACTCCCTGGAGTTAAGGTTGAGCAGTAAGGAAGGAGGGTCAGAAATTTGGGGCTCAGTGATTTATTTATTTTTTGTCTTTTTGAGACAGGGTGTCACTATGCAGTCCAGGCTGGCCTTAAGCTTACTTTGTAGCTCAGGCTGGTCTCGAACTCAAAACAATCCTCCTGCCTCAGCCTCTCGAGGGCTGGGATTACAGGCCTGCGCCACCACGCCCGGCTAGGGGCTCAGTGATTTAGACGCAGACATCAAAAACTCATTTCCTGCAGTGTTTGCTGTATTCCTGGAACTCGAGTCACTTATTCAATAAATGATTTTAACTTGATGCTAGGAGCATATTGGGAAATCAAAATCAGAGGAAAGTTTGGTTCTGCGTCCAGGTCATTCGCAGCCTCCTGGGCTCCAGTCGTGCCTTCCCCATGGGCAGGTTGGTGCCCAAAGGTACAGTACCTTTGTCATTTGGCAGGAAGGTAAAAACCACCTAAGCCAGTGTCATACGGGCCCAGATGGAGTCACAAAATACCATTTGTTATGAGAAGCACGTGCCTGCCACCCCACTGCTTACACTTGTAGTTTTTTATTTGTAGTTGTTTTAACTGTGAACAGAAGTGACTTTGTAGGAGGCAAGCAATGGCACCAGATGCTCTGTGTCAAGTGCAGGTTTACCATTGTATGTCTGCCTCATATATAATAGAGGAAAATAGGTTACCATGGAGATAGTAGGTGCGGTGTTACAGCCTCACCTTCCTGTCAGAGTATTTCCAGCCACTTTCCTCCCAAATGTCCAAGACTTCCTGGAGTTAGGGTTGAGCAGTGTGGATGTCATAGCCAGTGCTGTCTCTAGAAGATCCTTCTGTATTAAAGATTTTATTTTTAAAGCACAGGGAGAATAAGGTGATAAAGCTCATTAAATGGCTGCTTGCTTCGCTGCATGCAGAATTTTCTCCCAGGAAATGCAGGGTCAGTTCTACAGCATACTTATCTGGCCTGGCGGTGGGTGTTGGGCAGCACAGCAGGAGGTGGGCAGGCTCACACGCGTGGGTGTTGCGTGTTCATGTAGCGCTGTGCTCACCTGGCAGCTGTATTCCGTTGGAGATATTTGTTGTGTTTAGATTGCTAGTTACTGTGCATCTCTGGCATGACTTCTACTCTCCATGAATGAGTGATCTTTGCAGACACCAAAGAATTTAAGATAGAAAAGTAAGTCTTATTCTTCTTCCAAAGTCCAGAGCTTTTAACTAGTGGCCATCCCAAGGATACGTTCATGAAAGCGCAGAGCCAGGCTGCCATCCCTGCTAACTGTGGTCCTCACACCCAACTCCCGGGCCCACTCTTACCATTGCAGGTGGACAGTATCTGACTGTGGCAGCCAAGGCTTCTGGGGGAAGAGCTGCACGCCTGGTGCTACCACTCGGCCACCTCCTGCAGTCGGGGGACGTGTGCCTATCCTTCAGGCACAAGGTGACAGGACTGCACTCGGGCACCCTGCAAGTGTCTGTGAGGAGGCACGGTGGCCATGGAGCAGCCCTGTGGGGCAGAGATGGCGGCCGGGGCTGGAGACAGACGCAGATCACCTTGCGGGGTGCAGACATCAAAAGCGTGAGTAGAAAAGGGAAGAACTGACAGAAACTTGAGTGGAGTAGGCCTGCTTTTCTTTTGTCTTCAGTTCCTTAAGTCTCCAACTTTACTGCCATTATTACTGTGTAATAATTCATTTTTCTCTTTTTAAATGTTCTTTCTTTTTTTTGACAAGATAATCACTATGTTCCGGCTGGCCTTGAGCTCACTTTGTAGCCCAGGCTGGTCCTGAACTTGCAAGAATACTCCTGCCTCAGCCTCATGAGATCTGGGATTACAGGCCTGCCCACATACCTAGCATGTGTCTTTAAAGTTCATTTTTTGACCCTGTCAGAGGCCCTAGTCAAGCAGTCTTGTGTGGAAAGCCAGAAGTGTAATCAGAAAGCACAGCTCTGTTCAGGACAGCACACAGAAGCTGGGGTTTAATAGAGAGGTTTATTTTAAAAATAATAGAGCCATGATAAAGTGATCCATGACATTCTACCAAAATAACACGTGAATCTGGGGAAGTGTCACTTTTATGCTGCTGCTTATGAGACTCTTACTAGCAAGAGACAACATGTGCGTGTGTAGGTAGGATTTCTCCAAACAATTTTGGAAAGAAAATGTAGGCTCTATCAGTACAGCTTTTAGCATGGTACTTGAGTCTGTTTAACTCCCTGAGTTTTGATTATTTTTCTTTAGTATTTATATTAATTGGGAAAAAAAACCTAAGAAAATTTTCAAATTAGACATTGACTAGATTATTATTATTACTTTTTTTTTTTTTTTTTGGTGGTGGTAGGGATCGAACTCAGGGCCTTGTGCTTGCCAGGCACTTATTCCACTGAGCTATCTCCCCAGCCATTAAACTAGACATTCAAATGACTGGTGTTCTAAAAAGAGCGAGGATGCTGTACAGAAGGTGAAACCAAGCACAACAAAAGGGTCGGTATGCGCACAGGCAGACCTATGGTGTGAGGGCTGTTTGCCTCCTTCCCTAAGTCAAAAGCCCCATGAGTTGGAAGGAGAAACAGGAACACCTCCAGCAGCAGCAAGGCTCTGATCCTTTGGATCTTTGGCTCACGGGCTGTTCCATCCCATGGAACATCTTCCTACTTCTCTTCCTACTTCTGAGCTTGGCCATTATTGCCAAGTGCCCATTTCGTGAGCCTCCCTAGGGTGAATGGGTCCATAAGCCACAGAGTCATATGGCCTGAAGGAGGACTTCCCAATAACTTGAGTTTTATGAGGGGAACAAGCCTCAGGTGACATGGCTGGGATGGGCTGGTGTATGTCCTCCAGCAGCCTGGCTTTGCATTTGATTTGGGGGAAGGTTGGCCTCTATTCTGCTACTAGAATGGGGACTAAACAGGGGGCTGGGCAGAGCTGGCTTTACTGGTTGTGTGTTCCATCCTAGGTCATCTTCAAGGGTGAAAGGAGGCGTGGCTACCCTGGTGAAATCGGGTTGGATGACGTGAGCTTGAGAAGAGGCCCCTGCTCAGAAGAGCATTAGCGAGCCCACAGCTGGCAGCTCCCTCTTCTCTTTCCAGTCCTCCCCTTCTCTCTTTTCCTCTCTCTTCCCAGGCTTAGCAGAGTGGGCCAACAGGCCCAGAGGGGTCTGGGTGTGACCCATGTCTCACAGGCCTGCTGTTGTGCCATCCCAGTGAGAAGACCTCCCTCCCCATGGGGTGTCTGCAGACACATCCAAGCCATCATGGGTGTCGCCACTGAGCTTGTAACCCATGCAGGGAGGTCTCACGTGTGTGTGCCCTGCACCATCCTTCATCCTGGTTACAAAGTGCTGCTTGTAGCAGATGATGAGAGAAAACTTCAGGACTCTGTACACCCCATTTTGCTCTCTGTTCAGTGTTGTGCTGTGCGTGGTATTGTTGACTTCCCTTAAGCTATGATGTGCGGTGTGCCTGTGAAATCTGTTTCCCCTCTCTCGAGGAAGTTAGTTCTGGCCCGATATGAACTCTTCTACTGCCACTCACTTTATGAAAACAGGGAGTATAATGTATCAAGAAACATTTATTCTTGTTATCTGTATTTTTCTTATAAAGACAACAATGTAGAGTGGGCACGGAATTCCTCATTAGTAGTTGCTATGTTCTGTGTAAATGTGCTATTGATATTAAATATTTACATGTTCCTGGCATTTCCAGACTCTAGTTGCAAAGTAAAAGGCAGCTTGTGATCTCTAGATCTAAAAAAAAATATATGGCAAAATGTCATCCAGTGTGATGACCTTACATTGGCTGTGAGGAAAATGGCAGAGGTGTCAGGTTATGTGGAAGAGTGATGGAATTTTTCTGATGGTCTTGAATTAGATCTCTACAAAGAATAATAAACCTAGGGTGACAAGAAACTGCAGTTAACACAGAAATCTCTCACTTTTGAGTTGACAGCTTGCACTGTCATAGAGCATGGCTCTCTCTGGCCATCCCCAAGAACCTCCATAAAGCTCTGATTTTAGGGAAGCCCTATTTCTATCAGGAAATGGAGAGGAAGTGTACGGAGGCTCTACTGGGACAGGCGGTGGCACCCAGTTGACGTGTTTCTGTGCCATACCAGGGTTGGAGAAGAGGCAGTCCAGGCACTGAGACCCTGGCTGTGCACTGCAGGAGCTTCTTGCATATCAGGCAGATACCACAGCAGGAATTCTGTCACCCACAAAAACACATCAACTATCAAAAGGCAGCTTACTCCTGCAGCTTTTCTGCATAGCTGATGGAGTAATCAGAATACTTCTGTTTTTGCCAAGAATCTCGCAAAGATGCTAAAGGGGTTGGGGAAAAGAGCTCTAGGATGAAAAAGTAGAGGAAGTGGGATGAGTCAGCCTGGAGAACGTTAAGGGGCAAACCAGATTGCTATCGTGTGTATGAGCGGATGGCACAGAGTGGATGGAGGCTGCCTGTCCCCTGTGGGCGCTCTAGACCAAAAGGCTTCGTGCGACAGAGCAATTCCTGGTGGAGACATTTGCTAGAGCTCTTTATTTCAAGGGTGAAAATCAATGTCTTGCTCTTCCTGTGTCCTCTCAGAACTAGGTCAAAATTTGCCTATTTAAGATAGGCTTACTTCACAGTAAAGCGGTAGACTGCAGAATCTCCCAGAAGCCATTGTAATCTTGCTGCTCGTGTAGTGGAAATCTCCAGAGCTCAGTGATTTGGACAGGGCGGTCATTTAGTCCTTTCTGATTGGCCTCCCAGAGGACAGTGTCCCAAACAAGAAGATGCTAAGTTCTTTTAAAATAGTTTTCCTTCTGTAAAACTCTAGCATGATCAAAGCAGACAGAAACAAAAGGGAAAACTCCCCCACACCATTGATTCCTAGTGAAGCTGCAGTGCATAGGTACTGTCCTATCTCAGCAATGTCCTAACGTGGACTACAAGCATTTCTTGCCTGGAAAAGGTGTAAACTTCGCACTTGCTCAACAGTTGATGCTTCAGATGTTTTTAGAGAGACCCAACTGAGGAACACAGGTCAGAGCTCTGGTGTGCACACTTTTATGTGCTCCATCTGTGACAGGTCAGCATAGGTACTAAAGAGTTTTGTGCACAACATCTTGCACCTTGAATCTCCCAGGTTCCATGAAATGGTAATGTTGTTTAATGGTAGGCCCAAGAGCTGGTCTTTGCAACTTGTGAGAGACAGGGCTGGATGAGAGTAGAGATCATTAAGCCTTTGTGTATAGGACAGAGAATATGGTCTTAGATGCATTTTTAATGATTAATGATTCATTTCCTTTTGGATCATAGAACTGCACAGCTGAAGATCAAAGAGGAAAATAACTGAAAATTTCACTTTAAGGTGCCAATAATGCATTGCACTAAACTGATGGAAGAAGTTATCCAAAGTACTGTATAACATCTTGTTTATTATTTAATGTTTTGTAACGTGAAAAATGTCAGTGGTTTTCCAAATGGTCAAGTCAAAATAATTCTTTGAAAATAAAACACTGTTGACAATGCCAGGCCCCTGTTTCTTGCGTGTCATGACTGGGAAGGGCTTGAGGCCCTCGGTGTTCCTGTACCTTTAGAGCTTTGCTGTACTGCTCGGCAGACTCTGGACAGGGCTATTATGGACGTTTGGGGCTAGAAACAAGAGCATTGCCTTTGGTCACTTCTTGGTTATAAACTGTAGGGCAGTTCATTATTCACAGGAAAAGAAATGAGCCCATCACTCTGTTGTCTTCTTAGCAAGTTGCCATAGTCATATTTGTCACTTCATTGTAAACATTTGCTTTATATTTTATGAGAAGGCAAGATAAAAGTGAGTTATAAGCAAATATCTAAATATATGCACACTATAAATGAAAAGTCCTTTATAGTAGTAGTTTTGTTAAAATTTATAACATCTACTCATACTTAGCCTTTCCTGATTTTATGAAAAAAAAATATATATGTGTGTGTGTGTGTGTGTGTGTGTGTGTGTGTGTGTGTGTATAAATTAAGGAAGCCAGGCAAGGCTAGAGTTCTGCACAGTGTCATCTGTTGATCCTGCTACTCATGGGTTGTGGAAATCTCCAGAGCTCAGTGAGATTTGGACAGGGCCTGGCAGTAGTTGGCCCTGGCAGTGATTGGATGCTCATCGTGGATAACATCATTCCATTAAAGGCAAAGCTGTAAGTCTCTAGGGCCTGCAATGGAAACTCGGGGTGTTCTGAGTCTTAGCCCAGAAGCTGACCCTCAGGAAAGCCTGTGAGGTGGCAGGGGGCACAGGTGACTCCAGGACCGTTGTTGATTTGCAGAACAAGTCCTTCCCTGAAGTCCCACTCCTACCAGACTGTGCTTGTGGGCTTTCAGTCTACAGGCATGGGCATCATTGAGGTCCTGTAAATCAATAGAAAACTGCTGCTCCCAGGAGGGGTGAGGAGCCTGGCAGGCTGAGGAGTGTGGGTGGCTTCTGGCCCCTTGCTCACCTCACCACTGCTCCTCTGTTTGCCTCAGACTCACCTGGACTCTTGGGAGAGGCTGTTGGGTCTGCAGTTCTGAAGCAGGGGCTAAGGTGGTGTGTTTTTAGCCACTTCCCAGTGGAACTCCTGGCAGCTGACCCCAAGGCCACAGCTTCAGTGGTCTGAATCCAGGACCTATGCACTGAGCTACATTCTCCATGCCGTTTTTAAATTTTAAGCTTAGGCTGTGCACCACAACTGCCGCTCAGCATTAGGGCCTTTTATCACCACTTGCATTCAAAGGTGGATGGGCTGAAAAATCCATGGGTGCAAGATCCCCTCTGGAAAAGTTCACTAATTAATGGTTTTTTAAATCTTCCTTTGTGCATGGAACATTCACTTTCCCTTGTGCGGATCTATGCGTTATGTAACAAATGGCAAAGGCTTGACAAAGGCGTCATGAATGGGGACACTTAGGAATGAGTCCACCACCCAGCAAGCTGCAGGTTAGAAGACCTGGGACAGCCATGCATTGATGGCAGTCACTCAGTTACTAAGCTGGAGGTGATCATTAGTGCTTGCCAGGGCCCCAGGATGCTGAAACCTCGTGGCAACCTGTAATCAACATAGGTCAGCCCCAGCTTGGTTTTTCTGGCAGTGATTCATGAAAAGCTAAAGACTGAGCCCTTGCTTGCAATCTGAGCATTGATTTTCAGATTGCAAGGTTCCTACTTTGCAGGCTCTATGACCTCTTTGTGCCTGGTGTCCTGGTATTAAACTGTCCACAGTGGTGGCTGCTGGAGGCAGAGTCTAGGCACACACAGTCAGTGACACTGAAGAGTAGCTGGTTGCCATGGCTGGGGCCCTGCCATCTGATGGAGAGAAGATGGCACGTTGCTGAGCATCCTATAATCACAGAATGTAAGACTGGCCTGGAGTGTGCCTGCAACGTTCTAGAAAAGTGCTGAGGTCAGGAAAACCTGATGCTCCAAACCACCAATTTCCACAGCTTAGACCTGGGATATCCCCAAAGGCGTCTATGTTAGAGATTTGGAACTCAGGCGGGCACTGTTGGGAGGTGACTGAAACTTGAAGGGATGTGGCTTAGTGGGGTCAAAGGTTAAAGGTGTGTCCTACCTATTTCTTTCCCACTTCCCAGCAGCCAGCAGGAGGTGAGGAGCTTGGGACCCTGGTTCAATTCCCAGGAGCACATGCCACGCTGGCCCCACCCCCAGGGCGCTCTGAGCAGGCTACTAAAACCAGGTGACGTGTAATCTCAGTGCTGGGGAGGCTGAAAACAGGAGGATCACTGAAATTATACAGTAAGACCCTGTAGCAAATACATAAAGGTGAGGGCTTAGCTCATAGTTGGGCCTTGGGTTTCATCTCCACTGTCATCAAAAACAAAACCAAATCTGAACCAAAAAAACAAAAAAAAAGTTGACTATCTCAAGCATTTTGTTAGTGACAAAAAGCTAACCCTTTATGGAGTAGAGCCACCAGATGGGCAGCATGGGCAGTGCTGAGGGACAGGGCCACCACAGGATCAGAAGCCTGGCCTGGGCCCAGCATGGGTGTGGGAGCTCACTATCCAGGAGACTGTGAGCTTCAGTGTGAAGCTGTCCCCACACCTCCCCGTCTCCCTGATGCTGGACGGGGCCACCCTACTGGGAGCTGTGTCCCAGCCCTGCCACACCGGGCTCTGCGGGGAACACTTGGCCCATGAGGCCGAGCGCTCAAGGCATGCAGGTTTGGCCCTTTGCTCTGGCTTGAGTGGCCCCTCAGTGATGCTTGAGATTTATGCCTTTGGGTTGGCAGCTCTGGGTCACAGAGGCTACATATAGTCCCTACCTCTGTTCACCCTATGTCTCTGCAAGCCAGTGCTGCCAGGTACCTCAAATACCTGAGGTGTGGGGTCCAGCAAGGTTCAGGGCTAAGGCCTAATCAAGAGCAGCTGAGTCAGTGTGCCCTGTGCCCTGCGGAAGGCCAAGCTGGTGCCAAGGTGCAGGGCCCGCAGCTCAGTCACAATGAGCTCTTGAACCAGCTGAAAACTCTGAGATGTTTTCTACCTCTGAGGAAATGAATTTCAGTCATTTAGGTAAATAAAACTTACGAAAAGTAAGACACAGCATTGTCTTTAACAGCTCAGCACTGTGAGGGGAGAGGAAACTCAATGCCACAGGACGCGAGGGCTGCAGAACCTGGGGAAGGGTTTGAGCTGCACAGCTTCAGCAGTATCTCTTTGAAAAGTGAAACGTATAAGCCTTTCACCACTGATCTGGGGCTCTTTAGACCTTGCCCAGTGGTTCAGCCTCCTGTGAGACTGAGAGAGAAGCACTCACGATGCTGGCTCTGTGAGAAGGCAGGAGCACGCCCTGGAGGGACATGTGTAACACAACCTCACTTCCCTCCCTTTTGCATGATGCACACTTGTTGACGCTCATGCTTTTCAGTGGGGTCAATAATTCACTGTCAGACAGTAGCTCTGAGCTGTATCTTCATTACTGTGCCATGTTCCCTGTGACCTCACACATGACCGACCTCCTGGAGAAATGCTAGGGATCGTCAGCAAATCTGGCTTTGAGTGTATAGCTGTGGCCCAGCCTGGGGCTGAGATTCTTGAGTCCTGCTGTCTGTGACCTCACTTGGCTACACGTAGGGGAACTTCAGAAACTGTTCCTGCTCCTTGTGCACAGGATCCATCCCCTGTGCCAGAGCCAGAGGTCCCTAAAGCCTTTTTGGTGAAACAGTAGACTGGGAGAAAAATTGCCAAAAGGAGCATTAGCGAAGTAATAAGAGAAATTTCACATAGATGAAAATGTTTCTGTCCCAAATTAGGGGTTGTGCTTCGATGTGCCCAAGCCCACCTGCCCAGGGCTGCCCTGACTCATCCTTGTGGGCAGCAAGGCCAGTTGAAAACTAGAAGCTGCAGATCCATGCCTAGCTTACAAATGCATCTTACCTAACACCTCATCACACCTCTCTTGATGATATGCCTGCACTAGAGCACCTGACGATAAACTGTGTGGAGTTCCCAAGTTCATAGCCAAGAGCTCTAAGGGCTACCCAGGGACTAGATTGCAAAGTTCTTGCCAGGGGTGGGTGCAGCGCTGGGACTCAGCACCACTCAAGGTTGAAAGCTGTGCCCTGCAGCAGAGCTGGGGTGGCCCCTCCTCAGCAGCCTGCAGGGCCTAGAGAGGATTTGGGGTCTAGCTTGGCTATGTCTGAAGAAGCCAGGGAACATCTTTGCAAATGCAGAAGTATAATAAATGCTCATGGTGAAGTGTTGAGAAATTTGGAAAGGAGGGGAGTGAGAGAGGGGAGGGAGAGAGGGGAGATCATAGCTTAACAAGTAAATAGTCATTGATGGCACCTTGTGGGGAGCTTCTCTGGCTTGTTGTGCTACCTCAACCTGCAGGTACAAGTTTATAACAAGTAGCTGTCCTGGCAACCGCAGCACTTCTGTCTCCTCAGTAGAGGGGCTCTGTCGTACTATTAAAGCACAGACATTCTGTTGTTTCTGTGGGAAAGCCTTCTTCTGCAGCCAGCCAGGATCACAGAAGCCTAATTAGGCTGCAGGAAGCAATTCCCAGTGTGTGTGTGTAATTGCTGGCCTCTTTCTGCCCCTCACTTGCTCCAGTGAGCTGTGGAAACCTTCCCTGCAAGGCTGGGACACGGTCCCAGAGGTCAGATTCTCAGGAAAGGCAGCCTGAACTGCAGGTTGTCCCTTAGAACAGAATAGGAAGCTTTTTCAACTCAAGAGCATTTTGTTTAAACATATACAGGTGCACACATACAAACACACACACATACACACACAAAATTGGGTTAGAAAAAAATTCACAATTTTATTTATTTATTTAATTTTTTTTTAAAAAAAAATGATTTTTATTGTTACATTCCCAAGAAGACATAGAAGAAAAATGCCAGTTATCCAAGAACTGTTATACTTTTCAGAGGCATTAGTTCAAAGCTGCACACACTTGAGCTCAAACAGCTGCCTCTCAGCATGACTGGAAATGCTGACCAACACATGTGTGTCATCAATCCAGGGAGGTGTGGGTTTAAAACAAAAATTCCTTATTGCAAATGACCAAGTCCTTAGGATTTGTCCTTAAAGATACTAGAAGATGAGGAAGACCACACACACCGAGACTGTTTAGTCATTAGAGTAAACCAGCAGATAGCCAGTTTGTTCTAGGATGTTCTAGGAAGAGCCACCATGCATTTCAGATCCAATTTACCATGAAATCCAGCCACAGGCCAACCAGATATCTAGATAATACAGTCAGTGCAAAAGTTATTTGGATAAATCAGCACTTTGATGAGGCTGACTACACTGAAAAATATGAACAGAATTTGAAAATAGAAGGTAAGGTCTATTTACAAAAGTTGGTTTAGTAAAGTGACATGAGAAAAGTCGTGTCAAACACTTCCCGTTGTATCCTTTCCTCCTCCCACAGACAGACAACCTGAAAATTATCTTGAAAACCAGGTTAAAGTGTGTGGAGTAAAAGAGTGCTTGTTCTAGGTAAAGGGCTTCAAGATAATTTATAGGCAGGTTTAATTTTATTAGTAAAAGTCACAAGTAGGAAAAGACTTACTGGCTGACTGACCTGTGTGCTTTTAAAAATTTCTATTAATACATTAATGTGAAAAAAATACTAAGTATTTTTTTTTTCTTCCAATTTTGAGTCTTCCAGCAAGAGTTGATAAAATCAACAAGGTACTAAACAAAACCCAGAAAACTCAGTCAGTTCCTTCCAGTCTTCTGCCTTGTTTCTTTCTTGAGTTTGATTCCCATTAGCTGAGGACAACATGCCGGTCAAAGACGGATTTTCGCTGCTCCTGAACTTGAAGCTTCCAGCGCTGCTGGGCATATTCTACCTTGTTCAGAACGTTGGGTCGACTGCGGGGGGCGAGCCAGGACATCATGGGCATTTGCAAAAGGCTGGTGATCCCCCACATCATCGCCGCTCTGTATCAACTGTGAGCGTCCAAAGAGGCGCCGCTTCAGTATGGGCTCAACTAGGGTAAGATACACCATAGACAGCAGTAGGAGACCCAAAATAGAGAGGTAAATTATAATGGTAACCTTGATTGTGACAGAGCTTCTTTCCTTATATTTGCGCACACAGCGGAGACAGTACGCTTCTACGTCAGGTCCAAGCACTGGCATGGGATCCACAACATGAAGACAATCGCAATCTTTTTGGCGTATGTTCTTATTATAAATATGCCCAGGATTCTCCTTATTAGGAGGACAGATACATTTACATCGGACATCCTCAAAATTCTTGGCGGCCGCCGTCAGCTGCACCAGCACGGGGAGCGCCAGGCAGGACAGGCTGAGCACGGAGCCGAGCCGCAGGAGGCCTCGGCCCGGGGACGCCATCGTGGGAGCCCACCTGCCCGCGCGACCCAGGGACCTGCTCCAAAATTCACAATTTTATTCTAAGGTTTTGATAACTGAAGCCCCCTCATGCTAAGGCTATAGTCAGAATTCCAGTGTGCTGTGGATCACTCAGCTCGGGCCCCAGCAAAACACGGTGGACCAAGCTAGAGACAGAAACCCAGGTAAATGTGTGGCCACACCAGCACCAGGCTATCACAGTCCTGAAGGAACAAAGGACTGAGAGGCCCTCTGATAATTAAAATTTAGAATAGCACTTTCTAATAGGAAATAAAGGATTTTCTTCAAAATAGCATTTTTATTCTATCAAATGTGTAAGATGCTGGATATTAGCCAAGAATTGTGTTGCTTTGGATTAAATGCTGAGAAAATTATAAAAATAACACTAGGTCTTGGATTTTTGCAGTAATGTTTAGAAACAAAGTAGCAAAGACAAACAAAAAAGAAGCTCTGGTTGGAAATATGTCCATGTTTAGCCTCGATGCTGTCCATTGCACACCAGAAGGCACTCAGGAGGGAGCTGGTCCCCTTCTGTGGGCTCTGCCATTGTGCTCTCTTTGTGCCCTCAGGGACTGTCACCATGTCATGTCCACAGTGCTCCTGAGTGGGCATCCGTCTTCCACAAGAGGATTCCGTCACATGGTGACCTTCGACTCTTCTCCACACCATGCTCAGGGTTGCCAGCCCCAACCCTGAGGTGCCTTGGCTGGCCTTTGATTCCCAAGCCTGGCTCTGCATGGTCTCATAGAGTTAGCCTTGTGTCCCAAACCACAGGTACTCCTTTGCCTGGGGTGATCCTGTGAAGTTACCTCCCCCTCCATTTTCCTGGGTTACGAAGCTCCTAGCTTCCATTTGGAAATTGAATACAATCAGGTTTTGCAGGATCTCTCCCTTCAGGGTTGACTGAAAGCAGCGCTATCTGCTCTCCCTTTGGGAGGGCCAATTGAGGTCCTTGGCCTCTGTCCCACTCTGTGTCCTTGTCTCAGGCTGTATCTGATGCCTCGAAAGCACCTATGGCTAGAAAACAAGATGGGATGGAACAAATCTGCTTCAAACACTTTTCTCTGTTTGATTTAGCCTCTGTTTTAAAGAAGTCTCATTTGTAAGGAATGAGAAGCATGTGGGATAGGTGGTAGTTCTGCATTTGCATGGTGGTTAATTTTTGAAAGTGTCTCTTTGGTTGAATGAGAACAAGGCAGTCACCTCAAAGCTGGGATGAGCACTTTGCCATGTCCATTCTACTGGTCTCTGAGAAGCAGCTGCTGTCTCCCAAGTAGATGTCACTGTGGCAGGTGAGACTTGCGTGTGCCCAAGCCTCCCACAAGCTAAGAGCCCAGTGGCCCTGGTACCAGCTAAATGCTTGTGATTTTAAGAGTGTACAGCATCATGTGCCCACCTGGGTCCCAGAATTCCTTACAGAGATGCTCCCATCCCACAGCCTTGCCCCTCTGTGTGACACAGCTCAGGTGAGGGCCCGGTCACCTTCTAAAAGACAGCACCCAGTGACCTCACTGTCTAGAGTCAGGTTCTGGATGTGCATGGCAAGGCCACCAGGCTGTGGCCTCTTCTGAAACTTGGCATGGGAGGAGCCACTTCTAAGCCAGCATAGCCACAGAATGTGGCCCCTTCCTTCTGCCTGACAGCTCTTCTAACCTCTTCCTTTTTTGCATGGAGCTGCCAGTGTTACTTGTATCTTCAGTGCCAGCAAAGCAAAGACCCCTGTGCTGGATGTGCAGAGATGACACCACACGATGGTGTGCTCACAGCCATATGTCTGAGTGGGGACACACAATATTCTCAGTTCTGCCCTGATGCACACTTACATGTGACCAAGTCAAGGGCTTTGTTTTCTTCCCATTCCTCCAAGGTCCCGAGAAGCAATACCCTCTGTGTGCAACAGATATTCAAAGGCTCTTGTGGTCCTGTGAGGAAAACTTTGCAACATGCTCTTCTCACTTTGGTGTGTTAGCTTTTACCCTCTACACGAAGCCAGTGTCTCCCGCCCGTATGTTTATGATAGCTGACAACCAAGCGGCCACACGTTTCTTCCTAAATGGGTCACACTTGTATAAGAGAACACCAAGTTATTTTTATAAAAATGGTAAGTCTCTAGGTATTTTTAAAAATAGCCTTAATGGGAAATTCTGTCAAGGGTGCATTGCTATTCTGAGCAAGTCTATGTCTTGTCAAGTGGCTCCAACTTGACTAATCCGAGAAGATTAGCCATCTGTCCTGAACAAGTTCATTTTTGCTCCACACTTTGCATCCCCCTGGGGGACTGCTGAGTACGGGCTGGCGGGGTGCCTGCCCTCCTGCTCACCCACTATAGAAAACCTGATATTTCCTTGAGCACGAAGGAAAGGGAGTGGCTGGCAGCTCCTGCAATGAGGTCACTGGCTATTTTGTCCCAAGTGTCCCTTTGACCTTGCAGTGTCACTTTGAAACTCCCAGGATTTTCAAAGGATGTGGAAAATGCCATACTGACAACTATGTTAATCCAATTATTTTGGTCAATTGAAAAATCCTGAATAAATAATGAATGATAAACATGTGATCTTAGTTTATATTCCACTAGGCTCTTAACTGCTTCCATTGATATGCCTTTAAAGATTCCTGTCTCAGCAAAACAATACACTCAGCGGCATTAGCAACTGCCTGGTAAGCATAAGGTACTGAGTTTGATCCCCAGTACAAAAAAAAAAAAAAAGCCACACACAAGATGTGCTGCTGAGTAAGTGGCTGTCACTGCAGAGGGGCATCCCTCTTTTTTCCACCTTCCTCTATGCCTGTTGTGATCTGTTCAGAGTGCATGGTGCTCAGCAATTTAAATTTAAAACACCAGCAGCAGCACATTAGATTCTCAGATCTTTGCATTACCCATCAGGGGAGATGGGTAAATGTGGAAATGCTGGGTCCCATGCTTGGTCCTTGAGTCCTGTTGGTGGGGACTAGCCTCTCCCTGCCCCCCATAGCCTCCTCGTGTTCTTTTCTATCTTGAAGACCCTGCAAAGACTTTGTTCCTGGACAGAGAAGATGAAAGTTCTGTAAGTGGCTGTCAATGGCTGAGAGAAGCTCTTGGGTAGAGACAAGGCAACTGCTGAGGTTCCAGGTGACAGCTGCCTGCTCAATCAGTGCCACCTTAGCAGTGACCCTGCATCTGGGCTCTGATGACTCTTTCTGGCATCTTCCTTATACACAGGAGTGAGGCATGGGTTGGGCTCAGGTGCTGCAGGCCAGGTTCCCCTGGAGGAGAAGGCCTGGACAGGCAGGGCCTGGTCAGGAAGGCAGACAAAGGGCCGGATGTCCTGTAAGATGAGGGCACTCCCGCCAGGACTGCCTGGCCACATTCAGTTCTTCCTGATTCAGCCAAAGCTCCCATGGAGACACTGGGCAGGAAGCCAGCCTGAGTGGGAGCCCGCCCAGTGAGTGCCAGGGTACCCCAGCAGCATAGTACTGTCCCTGTGAGTCATGCTCCCAGCCCTGAGGATGCAGCTGCACTGCTGTAACCACCAACGTGTCTGAGGCAGGAGCAGAAATGTGTCCCTAAGGTGCTATGGTTGTGGTCAACAATGGTGAACTCAGACTTGGGTGAGGGACCTTGTTTCTGCTCTGGAGCTCAAAGTCTAAGCAAAGAAAGGAGGGGAATGGCTGTGACCAGGAAGGTGTCATGTCAGTAGTGTGACATGAAGTGTGATTGTCCCTGGAAAATCTAGAACACCCCAAAGAATCCCAAATGCAGAGGGGATAGATGGCATGAGCTCCTGCTATTGCCATTGAACCCACAGACTGTACTCTGTGCAAGGCTGTAGGACTCTGTGCGTGCTTGTGGTTCCAGAGTGGGTGGGGAGGAGATGGGTAATATGGTGCAGGGGTTTCTGCTGCCTTGTAGCTGAGTGGCCCATTCATCATTCTGAGGGGTCCTCCACCTCCCCAATTTCATCGTTCCCCCTTCCATGGGAAATTATTCACCTTATTTGACCCTTAATCTCCTTCTCTTAAGTAAGAGACCCTTTGCAGGATTTACATGCAGATGAGTCTGAAGAATGTAACCTTTGCCCAGAACTTATTCGATAAGCAAGAAGCCATTGTTCTTACTACCATTCATATTATTGTTGTATTTGCTTTCTACTCAGAATGCCTAATGGTAATCTATTGGGGAGTGGGGGAGAGAGCTCAGAATGTGCTGAGAATACCAGAGACCTACTGCCCTCCTCCTGTGTTGAGACTGGATCTGGACATGTTGTCCTTGAATATGCAATCCTCCTGCCTCAGCCTACCAAGTAAGCTGGGATTATAGGCATACACTATTGCATTGGGTCCTTGTCACTGCATTTGTAGTAGATATCTATGTGTATAGAGTCCTACACATGCATTCTGATTTCTTAGTCCAAACATCTAGATCTTCATGTGACTGGCAATATTTTTATGAATATTAGAGAACTTCCACTATGCATACAATATACCTAATATCTCAGAGCAAGGAAAATGCATTTTTATGGCTTGCTTGGGGGTGAAAGGGATGTGCTTGGGTTCTAACTCACTGCTGGTACAGTCTTTGGGGAGCAGGATGGATAGACCCAGTTAGCCAATCACCCTTGAGTACAGGTGGGCCCGTGAGGACTCAGGCTGCTCCAGCACACAGTGCACTATGGGGCACCTTTGGTGGAGCATCCAACAACAGCCCCAGGGTGAGGAAATAGGCCAGCTTGAGGTGCAAGGCCAGGGCTGCTGACCTGGGGGGCAGAGAATTTGGAATCTCAGGTTGCGGGCTGGGGCCAGCTGCCTAAACAGTGGGGTGCCTGGCATCCTCACCAAGAGTAAGTATGGATTAACTACAAGGACCAGGCCCAGTGTTAGCAAGAACTCAGGTGTCTGACATGTTGCTCAGCTCCAGAAAAGGTAACATAGGGCAAGGTGACTGACCTGATGCTTGCTGAGAGCCAGGGAAGAATAAGAAAAACACAACAAAAGCACAGAAATCACCTTACTGAGTAGCCCCAATGGGCCATGCTTGGCCCACATAGTGTCTTCTTTAAACTTCTCAACTACTTATGGAGAAATAGTGTTTACCTCACTCTGGAGATGAGGAAACTAAAACCCAAAAGGATAGAAATAGGTTGGCCAGAGCAATTCTGGCTGGTAAGTACCACTGGGCACTGTGGTCACCCTGGGCTGTTCCTGGCATCAGCAGTGGCCACAACATACTAGGCCCTGATATGCTGAAGCCAGACCCCTGGAGGCCCAAGCAGGCAGGCACATGGAGGTGACTCCTGGACTTCTCTCACCAGGAGATCCTGCGGGTGGTTCCTGAATGGGGATGTGCAGGAAGCATTTCTGTCCCTGTGTCCTGTCGCAACAACTGTGTCCCCTGAGGAGCTGACACTTCCAGTTTAACAATGACATGGAGTGTTGTGCAATTTAAATATATTTCCTTCTTAAAATATAGTATGTTTTTCTGAGCCCAAATTCTAAAGTATGGTGGGAAGGTGGTGTCAAGCCAGGAAGCCCTTCTACACAAATCCTGAGTGCTGAGAGTGATTGCGTCTTGTTATTCCTGTGCCACACCCATTAAGGTGCTGGTATCCCTACCTTTCTCTTCTAAGGAGACTGCCCAATGTCCAGAGTTACATGGTAAGGTGGGGCCAGAAATGCAGCTCAGCCTAGGGCTTGCTCTGCTCTGGCCCTGTTCCTGCTCAGGGCCTGGTTACAAGTAGAGAGTTGTAATTCTTGGGCACCAGAGCTGGAGAGCTCCTCCTGATGACTGTGAAAACTTCCTCGGGAGATATCTCATTCCTCATGAAGCCGAGCTCCCAGCTTTTACACACTAGAGTGACAGTGCTGCTCATGCAGCAGGTCATCATTTCCTATTATCAATACCTAGCTTCTCTTGAGTCCCTGAGTCCCTAGGACCGAGCAGCACATCACGGGGGAATACGCAGGTCTGCATTTGCCTCCTGGTTCCCCAAAGGATGAGAGTAATAAGGAGATCGGTGTTATATGGCGGATGAAATTTGGGGTCACCTAGGTTAACCTGGGCCACTAATTAGTAACCTGGGAAGTTGCCTGCCTGTGACTCTGTGTCGACACTATCCTTGATTGGGGCATCTTCACTTCTGTCAGAGCCAAGGGACTTCTGGGGATTTGTTGGAAGGTCATTAATGAGTTGCTTCGCTACTCTCCATGTCCCCGCATCTAGAAGCCAGAAGCCCGAGTTCTCAGGGGAGTCCTTTCCCTTTCTCTGACAAGTGTCCCACCCAAGCTCAAGGGTCGGCTCTTCTTCTTAGGACCCTGGGCTGCCATGACTACCCTTCTCAGAACTGTAGTAAGGTGACCCTCTTGCAGTGGTGACTGTGGCTGCCACCAGAACTCTAGAGTCTGAGGATAAACTTGATGCTGAAAGAATCAGGCAGACTCAGTGCTGATCACGTGGCTACCCCCAGTGACAGCCAGCACTGTGTATGTGACCGAGAGGGACAGTCTAGCCGAGGTCAAGCCAGGCTGGAGTCCCTGTGACAGAGCTCCATCCCTGTGAGTGCCTTCTCTGTCTTGTTTATCTGCACTGCTGCCACTTGCACTAATATCCTGCTTTGCCATAAATGTGTTTTGAAGGAGCAACTCAAATCTACTTTGCAAAATGAAAATATTTAATTATTGATAACTCAGTGCAGCTGTGAAATCAGCCTATGTTGATGTTGTTCTTCTGATTTTCCTTGATGCACAGAATGTTTTTCTCAGGCAGACCATGACAGTAACCCGCTTGGAAGAGGCAGTGGATAATCTGTAGCTATAACAGACTTTCGGTGCTGCAGGTAGACATCACAGATCGGACTGAGATTTGTGAGCTGGTTCATGGTGCCCTAAAAAGGAATTATTTTGATTCTCACAGCAAATACTTTGGGGGCTGCTTAAGGGTGGCTTTGGGTGAATTTTTATTTATTTGGTGGATTCTTTGCCTTATAGGGTGTTATCTTAGGAAAAAGAATTCTGTGAGAAGCTCTCTAATTCATATTTCCCATACAATTAAAGCAATTACGTGCTTAGTGTCTATTCCTTTGTGGATCTTGACACAGAACTTTGCTGAACAATGCAGTTTTTACAGACAGTTTGTCATTGAGGATCACAAAGGGTTTTTTAGTTTTTTACAAAGAGCTACAACTGTGATGATTGAAAAATCTGTGTCACCTTGAGGAAGACCTTTCATGTTTCTAGACCAGAGCTTCCTGCATCAAAGCAGAGAGTTGCACTCAGTAATCTCTTGGGGGTTACTATAGATCTTTGACATTATGAAGATTCAGTGTGAAAGTCGCTGGTACTTTCAAAGACTGGATAACCCCAGTCTATAGCATTGTCAGTGGATGACTCCAGAATAAAGCGTACAACTATTCTAACTTCAGCAACCTGTTTTCTGGAGGATATGCTTTCCTAAAATTGCTTTTCCTTTCTTGATTGAGTCAGTGAGTACTGTGTGCCCAGAAGCCTGTGCCAATGGTTTCTCACTTGAGGAGCACAATACAGTGAGAGAGGGACAGGTTAAATGTGAAGGGGCACCTCCTGCCTGCATCCTGGGTTAGCATGCAGTGTAGACCCAGCTCTCCATGGACAGCGACCAGCAGTGGGCCTGTCTGTCCTGCTGTTGGATGTTGGGTGACAGAGATGGAAGCAGGACGTGGAGAGCCAGTCTTTTCTCAAAGAGCTGGTTGAGTGCAAACTCTGCTTCACTTGGGCGAAAGCACTGGAAGCAGCAGCAGACCTGGCCTCATGCTTACATCTGTTAGGGAACTCAAAATATTCATGACCAGGGACAGGTGACCATGAAGTACCAGGTGTGGACACAGAGAGGATGGAAGAGGTCAGCAGGGTTGGGGAAGATAAAGGAACTGATAGTTCATGCAGGCATATAGTGAGTAGAGTGGGGTTTAGGGAGACTCAGCATAACCGGCTGGCAGTTCAGGCCCTGCTCTGGTGAGGATACCAGGACACCACTGCCACTATCCCATTACAGCTTTTTGCTGCAGTGGAAATTCACTCAGCGGGAAGGGAATATTATGGCCCTGTCTTCAGCCACAGCTTCACAGAGGGTGCACATTTCCTGCCTGGCAGGACATGGCATCGCCACGGGTAACATAACCCCACACAGCGGGGAGCTGGTAAATAAATAAACCTTTACGTTCCAGATCAATTCACCTGGCCTGCGACAGAGACTTATGGCTTGTTCTGTAAGGTTAAAAATTAGTTAGGGGCTTCTGAGCTGGCACATACGGTGATCTGCAGGAGAAGGTGACAGCTGAGAGCTGTCTGGGGACAGATCCTGGGCCCTAACTGGAGGAGCTGGACCCATGAGCACATGCTAAAGTGAGGCTAAGTTTGTTATAAATAGACAGTGTCTTCATTATCTTGGGAGCTATAATTCTTCAAAGAAACAAAGGCAGAGAAGAGGGTGAGAATGTGCCAAGTTTGGTTCTAAGACAGAAGTGGTGGGGTAGTGCAAATCCCAGGAGTGCCTCAGTGTGGGGTGCTGGACGTCTCCCTGCCCTGAGATGTGAAGGTGACCCCTGAATAGTAAGCAGAGGTGACCAGAGTGAAGCTCGCGGGAGGGAGGGGAACAGTAGCCTGGGTCTCTGCTGCCCAGGTTTAATCTGATAAAGCATGGGGATCACTTAAGACCAACCCAGCGGTCAGAGCAGTCTCAGCATATTGCAGTGATTTCTTGAGTTTAGGCCACCTGAGGTGAGTTTCCTACCCTTTCTTATCACCTGTCCAGCTCCCCAGTGAATCCCCTCCATGAGCTCCAGAGTGCTTTTCTGTGTCTCCCAGGCTTACTGGCTGCCAGTCTTCTGAGGAGCCCTGATCCTGCATTCCTGCACCTCTGGCTGTGGTAGTGGGGTGAGCCACCCTATCTGATGGGTGTCAGAGTGCTGTCTCAGCAAGGGGAGCCAGTGGAGCTGGGCAATCTTCAGAGCCTGCAAGATGCATTCACAGATCCCTGGTTCGCATGGAAGGAGGAAGGCGACCCTAGAGTTTCCTACTAGTGAGGAGTCTGGGCTGTTGCTTCCTGGCAAAGATGCCAGTTGTCACATCTTGCTGATGTGCTCTAGGCAGTGGCTGCACCTTCACCCCCCCGAGATGCTTCAGAACAGCTTCTCTTCAGCCTGGTTCTCCAGGCTCACTGGCTCACCAGGGGATGGCAGTATTTGGTTCTGGGAGTGGCTTCTTTTTTTTTTTTTAAACGTAATTTATTTATTTTTTGTTTTTTAAATTTTTTTTTTTGTGGAACCGGGGATTGAACTCAGGCCCTTGCACTGGCCGGGGAATCACTTATTCCACTAAGCCATCTCTCCAGCCCAACATAATTTATCATCTTATAGTTCTATAGGACAGGAGTCCAAAGTCATTCACAGTAGACCAAAGTCAAAATATTATTATGGTTGATTCCTGCTGGAGACTTAACACAAAGCCACATTCTTTGTCCTTGTAGTGTCCAGAGGCCATGACTTGTCACCTCTTCCTCTCTGCTAAAGCAAAAATACAGCCACATGTCAAGGGAATCAGAGGGCAACAGAGACTGGCAGCTACAGCGTGACAGTTGTGTAGTTCATTGGGAAGTAAAACCTTATACAGAAACCAGGAGATGCTACTTCATTATACAAACTGGGCTAACTGTGGATATTCAACTCGGACAGACAAAGATTCCACAGAACAAGCCAATTATAATGAGCTACAGAAGAACTTTGAAACAAAGGGTGGAAGCACAGGAGATAGATGGTTAGCAAAATCTCACTTTCCATCCCTACATGATCCATAGCTAGTGTGAAAGGAATTGTTGCTAAGGGAAAATCTTATTACATCTCACCAACAGTCATTCTGCCCAAGGAAAAGAAAGCCCAAATGCACAGGCACAAAGGGCAGAATACCCTCACCTTTGACTTAGAGTTGAGGAGGATTAGCGTTTCTATCAGTACCTTGGCCATGTCCTTGCAGGCCATGCCATTGAATGTTAGAGTGCTCGCTCTGTAGTGCTTTCTGTCAGCAAGTGAGAGGTATCTGAGGATTACTTCCATCTCAAGAATCCAGCCTCCCTCCTCACCCAGTGATGGATCAAAGTCCTTCAGCTTCCTTTCCCTTTGCGTTTGCTAACTTTAAAACACCTACTGTAACTGACTGCTTGTGCTCCAAGATGGGCTTAGCTCTAGTCATTCACAGAAAAACTTGGCTTCACTCTATACTGTCTTTTCTTTCCTCAATCACCGCTTCTCTTTTCTTCCACTGGTTCTTTTCTCTTTTTTTGAATCCATTTATTTATATTTTAACTTGAAGAGTGAAAACTAGAAGCAAAAACAAATAGAAAAAACAACATAAACAGGGTAACATACAACAATACATACATTGCAGATTTTCAAAACATGGATAGATAATTTTATATATATACATTTTAAAATAAAACAATCCAACACAGATCAGCAGCCCACAATAGAAGTGCATTATCCACAGAAGTTGTTGACTTGAGCCATTCACAGCTCAGTATATTAACATGACTTTACTTTATATAGCTCCATTTTTATACTTTTCTGCTGGATGGTTAAGACCGAGTTAAAGCAAGACCTACCTAACAAGAAATGTAACTTTTGTATCTGATGAGGTCAGTCAGGTAACCTCAGGGTTTATCCTGTAACCCTGTACTGCACTTTGTAGATCCTTTGTTAATGTCAGCCTTGTGGATGAGTCATGGCCATTGCTTAAACAATTTGCTCTCCGTGGGGAAGCCTGAGAGAAAGTTTTCTCTCCATGTGACTATCCTAAGTTTAAGGTACACTATACATCATCAATCACATTCCTCTGTGGCCCCATAATCTCCTTTATCAGAAAATTTGGGGCACAGCTGAGTTACATGATATTACAGTACAAATTCTCCTATGTCCTGAGTATTCACTGTCCTTGAAAGGCTAGGGCCAAAATTTTTGCTGACCTTGCAGCCTTTCTTTTTCTCCAATTTTTGATCTGAAAACTTAGGTTGTTAACCCTCCAGAAAAGAAGCTTATTATTTAGTGGAGTTTACCCACACTATTTGTCTAAATATCAGACATCATAGGCATAACATGGAACATGTATTTTCCATCAAGTATTGAGATACTAAACTCTAAGTCTGTATGGAATATGAAGAAGAAAAAATTTAAAAAAATAGGAATGAACACTTACATACATTTAAATAGATGTCTGGAAATCCATCCATATACAGCATAGTAGCATTGTAACACTGTCTTATGACTTTTTTTGTCTTATTTTTCATTTATTACCCTTTAAAAAAGGGCAGTATAGTAATAGCTGGAATGTCAGGACAAGAAGTACATATTTAGAAGACCAGAATGACAGGCATTTGAAACACGACCCTTCTATTACACTTTGTTAAATTCAGTGCAGTTGGTTGGTTCATAGGTATCAGTATATATAGTTAGTCGGGGTGAGACTCTTACCATTCAACTACTAGTTTCAAAAATCTCCTGATGTTTCTCAGGATCATTGTCTTACCCATCTAATATGTATAAGTGAATGGTCTTGCCTCTGTCAAGTTTCTCAGTGTTTGTCCTTGCCCTCTCCTCATTGTTCAATCCTTAAGTTCTCTCTTTCCTTTTAATTGTGTTTTACATTTCTATTTGCAATTCTTCTTTTGAGTTATACTAGGGAGACTATATGATATTTGCATATGTGGGTCTGGTTTATTTTGCTTATAAGTATATCTTCAAGTGGCATCCACTTAAATATGAAGACTTAAAGTTTATCATTCTTCACAGCTGAGTAATACTCCATTGTATAAAAATACCACATCTTTTTCAATCATTCCTCATGTGATGGGCATCTTGGTTGTTTCTAAGATTTGGCTATCACAAATTGTGCTGCTATAAACATAGGTACACATATATCTCTATGATATGATGTTTTCAGATATTCTGAGAAAATTCCCGGTATGGGATAGATGGCTTGAATGGGATTTCCAGTCCTAGGTATTTAAGGGGTCTCCACATTGATTTCCATAATGGCTGCACCAGTCTACATTCCCACCAGCAGTGGAGAAGGGTTCCTTTTTCCCCACAACCTCTCCAACATTTGTGTTGGTTGATTTTTTTTTATGATAGCTATTCTCTCTGGGGTGAGATGTTATCTCAGTGTGGTTTTAATTTGCATTTCACAGATGACTAGTGATATGGAGCATTTTTTCATATATTTATCGCTTCTTTAATTTCATCCTCTGAGAAGTGTGTCTTCATCTCAGATGCCCATTTCTGGATTGAGCCTTTAAAATTGAGGGCCCTAATGTATCTTAGGTCCTTATAAATTCTAGAGAGCAGACTTTTGTCTGAGTGCTTATTAGTTGAGATTTTTTCAAAATTTGTGGGCTGTCTTTTCACTTTGTTGACAATTTCTTTTGACGTGCAGAAACTCCTCAAGAAGAGTTGATCCTGGTTGTGGATTCTTTCAAGTGCTTCCCGTGTGAATACATGTTTGTTCATGAATTTTTTGCCTACCCCTATGTCTTCAAGAGTTCTTCCTACTTTCTCTTCCAGGAAATTGAGTGTTTCTGTTTTAAAGTTTAGATCTTTAATCCATTTTGGCTTTGGCTTAGTGCATGGTGATAGACCTGGGTCAAGTTTCAGTATTTGATATGTGGAGAGCCAATTTTTCTAGCACCATTTGTTAAAGAGGCTATCTTTCTTTCAGTAAGCTTGTTTGGCCCCTTTGTCAAAGATCAAGTAGTTGACTGTATTTGCAGAGGACTCTGAATCCTCTAGTCTATTCCATTGTTCCTCAGGTCTATTTTGTTGCCAATACCATGCTGAGTTTATCACAGTAGCTTTGTACTATAATTCAAGTCAGGTATTGTCCTGTCTTTTGTTTGTTGGCCAGCATTGCCTTTGCTATTCTAGGTCTTTTCCGGTTCAAAATAAATTTTGGCAAAGATTTCTCTAGGTCTGGGAGGTATTTTATAGGTAGTTTGATAGGGATAGTATTGAATCTGTACATCAATTTTGGGAGTATGGCCATCTTCATGATGTTGGTTCTTCCTATCCAGGTGCAGGGGATATCTTCCATTTTCTGAAATCCTCTATGATCTATTTTTTTTCAGAGTACTATAATTTTCTGTGAAAAGATCATTAACTTCTTCAGTTAGATGAATTCCAAGATATTTCATTTTGCACTGTGCTATTGTAAAAGGTATTGTTTCTATAGTTTCTCCCTCAGTGTGTTATCTGTGTAGCAAAATGCTACTGACTTTTGCGTATTGACTTTGTATCCTTCTATGCTATTCAATTTTTGTACCAATTCTAGTAGCTTCTTGGTGGAATTTTTCGGTCTTCCAAGTAAAGTATCATGTCATCTGCAAATAGTGATAATTCAACTTCTCCTTTATCTATTCTTATTCCTTTTATTTCTCCCTCTTGTCTTATGGCTGTAACTAATGATTCCAAAACTATATTGAATAGGAGGGGTGATAGAGGACATCCTTGTCTTGTATCATATATAACAGTAAAAGATTTCAGTTTTTCCCCATTTAGAATTATATTAGCCATTGGGTTGTCATAGACAGCTTTTATCAAATTGAGGTAGAGGCCATCTATTCCAATTTTCTGAAGGATTTTTGAACATGAATGGGTGTTGAACTTTGTCAAAAGCCTTTTCTGCATCAATTGAGAGGATCATGTGGTTTTTAGTCCTCACTCTATTGATATACTGTATTACATTTAGAGATTTTCAAATATTGAACCATCCTTGCATCCCTGGGATGAATCCTACCTGGTCTTGATGTATGATCTTCTTGATGATTTGTTGTATTCTGTTTGCTAGGATTTTACTGAGGATTTTTGCATCTATGTTCATGATGGAGATTGGCCTGTAGTTCTCTTTTGTAGTTGTGTCTTTCTCTGGTTTTGCTATCAGTATAATACTGGTCTCTAGTAATGATTTTTGGAGAACTATTTCCTTTTCAGTTTCTTTGAAGAGTTTGAGTATTATATCTTCTGTAAGTTTCTTGTAGAATTCAACTCTGAATCCATCAAGACATGGACTTTTCTTTTCTTTGTCGGCAAGCTTTTTATTACATTTCATATAACGTTGGCTGTTATTGGTTTATTGACAGTTGCTATATCTTCTTGATTCAGTTTTGGTAATTTGTACCTTTCGAGTAATCTTTCCATTTCATCTGTGTCTTCTATTGAGGGAGAGTAAAGATTCTCAAAGTAGCTATTGAAGATCATCTGCATTTACACTGGGTCTGTGGTGATTATACCCTTTTCATTCCTCATTGCTTGCATTTGAATTTTTTCTTTCCTCTTTTTGATGAGGTTAGCTAGTGGCATATCAATTTTATTTAATGTTTCAATGAACCAGCTTTTTGATTCATTGATTCTTTGAACTGTTTTTTTCTTCTCAATTGAATTAATTTCTGTTCTAATCTTTATGATTTCCTGTCTTTGCACTCTGGATTTGGTTGGCTCTTCCCTTTCTAGTTGTTGGGTATGTCACATTAGTGTGTTTATTTGTTCCCATTCTGTTTTCCTAATGTGTGAGTTCATAGCTATGATTTTCCCTCAGAGAACTGATTTCATCACATCCCATAAATTCCGATAAGTTATGGTTGAATTTTCATTGAATTGTAGATATTGTTCAATTTCTTGTTGAATTTCATCTGTAACACATCGATTGCTGAATAAAGTGTTGTTTAATTTCCATATAATTAAGGTCTTTTTCTGGTTTCTTTTGTCATTCATTTCCAGTTTTATTGCACTGTGGTCAGATAATATGCATGGGATAATTTCTGTTTTTTTGCATATACTTAAGCATGACCTATGGAGCAGTATGTGGTTTATTTTAGAGAATGACCCCAGGGCAGCTGAAAATAATGTGTATTCAGCTGCGGTTGTTTGGAATACTCTACATATGTCCACCAAGTCCATTTGTTCCAGGCTCTGGTTCAGTTCTACTACTTCTTTGCTAATTTTTTCTCTGGTTGACCTGTCTTTGTGGGATAAGGGGGTAGTTAGGTCTCCTGTTAAAATTGTGGTATTGGAGATTAGATTTCTCATGTCCATTAAGATTTGTTTTACATAGTTGGATGCTCCTGTGTTTGGTGCATACATATGTATGAGTGTTACCTCTTCCTGTTGAAATCTTCCCCTAACCAATATATAGTGAACTTCTTTATTTCATTTGATCATTCTTGGTTTGAAGTTGAGACTGTCTGAAAACAAGATTGCTACCCTTCTTTTTTCTGCAGTGCTGGATCATGAAGTATTGTTTTCCATCCTTTGACTTTAAGCATATGAATGTCTTTTTGATTTAAGTGTGTTTCTTGTATACAGCATATTGTTGGGTTTTGTTTCCTAATCCATTGTGCCAGTCTATTTCTCTTAATTGATGAATTGAGTCCATTTACATTGATGGTTATAATTGAAATGTGTTGACTTATGATTGTCATATTATTTACCTGCTGTTGTTTACTCCTTTTTATCCTGTGTGTAATTGTTTGCCCTATGTAGTGGGTTCCTTTTGTTCTCATTTGTGGAGTTCTGGTCATTATGGTCCCTCTCTAAAACGTCTTTCAGTAGTCTTTGTAGTAATGGTTTTGTCATCATGAAATTCTTTAGTTATTCTTTGTCATAGAAGTATTTCACTTCTCCATCAAAGTTGAGAGAGAGTTTTGCAGGGTATAGTAGTCTGGGCTGGAGTTTGTTTTCACAGAGGGCTTGAAGTACTCTGCTCCATGCTCTCTTTGCCTTCATGGTTTGTGATGAGACGTTGGCTATAATTCTAATGGGTTTTCCTTTGAATGTGATGTGCTTCTTTTCTCTAGTGGCTTTCAGTATATTATTCTTGTGTTGGATTTCTGGAATCTTCACTATTATATATCTTGGTGTGTATTTCGTTGGGTTGAAGTTATTTGGTGTTCTGTATGCTTTAGTTATCTGAATGTTAGATTGTTTCCTCATATATGGGAAGTTTTCTGCTATTACTTCTGCCCATATTTTTTTTTATATCATTTGTATTGACTCCTTCATTCTCATTGATGCCTATTAATCTCATACTTTTCATCTTGGCATCTTGCAGGTGATGGATCATTTTTTTCCTGCATTCTCATTGTTTTTAAGAGATCCTTTCTCAACTTTTCACTACCTGTCCCAGCATCTTCAAGATCTGAAACTCTGTCTTTGCTTTCACTCAGATAGTTTTGCAGACTCGTGATTGATATTTTTAGTTCTTCTATATCTCTTTGACTCTGCTCCATGCAATCTATTTATTGCCTGTATTGCTCATTCAAGGAATCCATCATATTTCTAATCTTCTCTATTTTTTTATCCATTTTTTTTTAGAGGTAGCTATTAATTCTTTTACTACAGAGTTTTTTCCAAATTGGGTTTCCTCCATATATTTCTATATTTGATTCTCTATTTCAGATGCTATGATTTCAAAGATTTCTTTTTTAATTTCAGAAATTATTTCTGCTCTGAGTTCCTCTTTACCTTTCTGTGTTGCTTCTTTGCTTCTGACACTGTTAATTCATGTTTCAGCTGGAATAGTGTATTCTACACTTGATGGGCATTGAGTTTCCCCCAAACATTTCTGGATTTGATTCATTACTTCAGATGCTATGTATCAAAAATTTCTTTTTTCATTTCAGGCATTAATTTTGGTCTGAATTCTTCTATAGCTTTCTTTTGTTGTTTCTTTGCTTCTAAATCTGTTAGTTCATTCACTTCAGCTGAGCTAGTGTCCTCTGCACTTATCATTGGTGGGCTCGAGGCCTGAGATTGCATTTGGCTCTTTGTTTTTATCATGACTTATAGCTCTGACCTCTGACCTTTGGTGTAGAAATTTGGTGCAGTGCTAACCTTAGCACTTTATGAAATTCAGGTGTTGCTATACCAAGTTCTAATGCATGTAGTTGTGCCTGGCTTGGGTCTGGCTGCTGTGCTCAGCTTCTTCCTGTTGTAGTCCTTGGAGGTGAGCATGTTGTGCCCCTTTGAGAAGATGCTCTGTTTCTGGATTAGCTGCATGGTTTTGACCCTAGTTTCAATGCAGGGACTTCAGCTGCAGAGTTTCTCCCCAGGCCTGTATGCCAGGCCTGGGCTGTGTGTGGAGGGGTATGTGGGGGGGGGGGCAAGAGAGCACAGAAGCTCTCTCACACACTCACTGGGCCTGGGCTTTGGCGGGTCTGCAGGGCTCCCAAGAGGGTAATGGATGCTCTCACTCACAGGGCGGGCTCTGCTGGGTCTGGGGCAGCAGGGCAGGACTGGAGAACGCTGGGAAAGTTCTCTCTAGCACAGCGAGGGAGTGGCTTCTGAGAAGAAAGGGACAAAGTGAATGTGCAAGAGGAAGCCTTGGAGTATGAAAGGGCTCAGGGCCCCTTCTGGCCCACTGTGTCACTAGTAGGCGAAAGGGAGTAGCACTGCTTGAGCTGTTTGCTTCGCAAGGCTGTGAGGAGATGGTGGAGAGTGAGACTCTCATTCCCACTGCTTGGACTCGTTTGCTTCAGGTGGTGCTCAAGGGACAGGGAGTCTGAAACCAGGGAGCAGCCAAAGGTGAGGAAGTAGCGCATGGCATTTTCATTGTTGCTGGTCCAGGTGTAAGCTGCTAGCTCCACTGTGGAAGCACCAGGAGTCCCCTTCCTGGAGGTTTCATGCCCAAGGGAAACAAATACCTGTGTGCTCAGAGACAGGCGCAAGGATGCTGATAGCAGTAGGCCTGGCAGCTGCCCAGGCCCGACTCAGTCATCACGTCTACCGGATCCGTTGTGCTGTGTTCATGTGGTGGGCCTCTCCACAGCAGGAGGAATGCCCTTGCTAGTTACAGGCAAAGCTGTGGGATTTCTATCTATATTGACCAAATGGAGCAGGTTCAAAATAATACATATAGCATGAGTTCATTCATAGGAAGCGCAAGACTAAAACTAAGTGAAGATTAGTGTGTTTTATAGGATAACGGATATCAGTGTGATGTTCTCATTTACACACACAACACACTTGGACCATGCCTCAGCTCCTTTTTACTCATTGCGGGGACTAAATACCAACACCCAAAATAAAGGAGGGAAAGGTTTATTTAGCTCTCAGCTAGTAGAGGTTTCATCCCTACTCCGCTGCCTCCAAGGCAAATGGCAGCAGCTCACAGCGGCAGAAAACAACGAAGAGCAGAGAAGCAGCAGCAGCTGTGGCACCCGTGAAGCCTCTCTCTCTTCCTTCTACGCTGACGGCGAAGCCCAGCGCTCCACTGTGAAGATAGGAACTCCCCTGGAAAGCCTCCACAGTGGCACGGCTGTGAAGCAGCACAGTGAAGATCAGAACTCCTCGCACGTGGGTCACAGAAGACTCTACCAACTCTTTCATACACCCTTTTTGTGCTGAGTCACTCCGCAGCAGGACCCACAATTAACAAGCGGATCCAACCAAGCTTCCCACATCTCAAGTTGACATACTGTTTCAACCACCACAGACCATGTCCCCTCCCCACTCTTCTCTTGCCTCCCAGAAACCTTTCCTCTGGTGTCAGCCAGCCTTTTACATCCTGGACCGATGACATAGGCAGCGTCGTTTGAGTCTGACTCACTGTGCTTCCTATGGTGATCTTTGGTTCTATCCATTTTCCTGGGAAGTGACACGACTTTATTCTTCTTTGTGGCTGAGTAGTACTTCTTGAGCATGCACTCTACATTCTGCTTCCTTCCTCACTCCTAACTGGACACCTGCCTGGCTCAAGGCCCAGGCTACTATGTGCGGTGCCATGAGAAAAAAGGTTGTGCAGGTATCTTTCTTGTGCGCTGGCTTTAATTCTGTCCCTGTGCACCAAGGAGTGTCATCACTGAGTCACATGCTAGTTCTTTTTGGTTTTATTTTTATGTGTTTAGTGCAGGGTCTACAGGGTCTCACTACACAGATTAGACTTGTAGTGACCCTGCTATTTTCAGCCTCCCAAGTGCTGGGATTCCAGGCGAGCACCACTAGGCCCAGTCTCAGTTGCCATCTCAGTGTGCCCCTGGGGTGAGTCCAGCACGGCATGCCAAGAATCGAACCCCCATCCTTAAGCAGACTTTTAATCCATTGAGGCTGTTTCCAATTTTGGCTTTCTAAGGGACATCCATACTGGTTTCCATAGCAACTGAACTGATTTCTCACACTTGAATCATTTGAGATACATTCATAGATGGTAGTGCCTTAATGAAAACAAGGGTCACAGTTTCTATTTAGATGTGTCCCAGAGCCTTGTGTGCTCAGAGCAGGGCTTTGCAGAGGTGCAAGGTGAGTGGGTGACTATTTTGTAAGGAGGTGGGGCTCATGGGAGAGGGGTTCTCTCCCTTCCGGGCTCCTCCGCTACTTCTATGCTGCTATCTGCCAGGACATGAGTGTCTCTCTCCACTATGCCCCTGTGCCCTGCTGTCCTGCCTGGAGCCATCTTTTCTCATTTCTGAGACAAAAATACCTGACACTCAAAGCTAAAGGGGGAAAGGTTTATTGAGTTCACAGTTTGTAGAGGTTTCAGTCCATTATCAGCTGGCTCCAAGGCAGGGTGGCCTAGTAAAGAGGCATCACAGAGGAAAAAGAGTTCATGGCCGGCAGAAGACAGCAGAAGCAAGTAAGGGCCCATCTACAAGAAATAATAGCAGCTTCCTTCGGTCCCTTTTACAATTTATCCAGGCTCCTGGGCTGAGGGCAGGTAACAAACCAAACAGTGGACTAATTCAGTAACTACATACTCTTAATTCCATCACACAATCTAGATCCAGCCACCTCTGAAAGAGCCTAACCTATGACCCCATCTAACTATTTACTGAAACCTGAGCGAAAACAAACTTCTTTATGTTGTGAGGTCAGATGTTGTATCTCAGCAACAAAGAAAGTGGCTAAGACAGCAAGGGAATCAGGCTCATGGAATAGGAAGACAGCTAATTGGGAAGTGACACAGGACACCCTGGGCTCTGATGTTTAATTGCTTGACCTGGGAAAGGTAGGGTGGATATTTCGTAATTATGTAATCTTTGCACAGAGGCACCTCGGTTCATCAGCTTAATTCTTTCCACAGTTCTGGTTGCAAACTGAATTGGACAAGAACCAAGTTCCCCATAAGGCTGACACTGAACTGAGGCACTGAACTGGATTTGGAAGTGAGGGCCCTGGGAAGGCAGCAAGGACACGGGAAGGGCTAGGCTCAAGGTTTCAAGCAGGGCTGGCAGGGAAAGCGCTGCAGCAGGTGCAGGTTTCTGGGGTGAGCAGTGAGGTTTGAAGTTACCTGGTGCAAGTAGAAGAATCATGAACAGGAGGTGTGAGGCCCTGAGCTAGGAATGGAACCCACAGCCTTGAGAAGCTGCTGAAAAGCCAGAAGCTGCTGGTGCACAAGCAGGCCAGTGGGGTGGATCCAGAGGACCACCATGTGTGGTGTGCAAGCCAGTGGGAATGTGGTGCTGTGTCGCAGGTTTGAAAGGACATCCTGATCCACCTGTAAGGTGTGCGAGTAGGATGGTCTACCAGGTGGCAGGGATTCAGTGAGGACCAAGGAGGCTCAGGAACAGCAAAGATGGAGAAGTTTTCAGATGTTGGGGAGCATGAGGTGGGCAGGACCTCGTGGGGATTTGGGATGAGCCTGCAGGTTTAGGCCAGGCCAATGGGGTGCAGTTGCCATTCATTGAGCCAGGGAAGGGGAGGACCAGGCCTGGGGGATGACCAGACATTTCCTCCAGGTTAATGTAGTTTGAGAAGCCAGTTGGATACAGTAAGGCCGCTGGAGGGATGGAGTCTGCCATACAGAGGAGAAGTCTGGCTGGGGAATAGAAACAGAAGTCAGCTGATGGCTGAGAAAGGGTCATGATGACCATCCAACTCAGGAAGGAGCTTGTGCCTTCACACCTCCTCTCTCATCTTGAGGACTTTATGGGACTTTTCTCAGCACACCGGTGTCCTGCTTCATGACACTGAAATGAAACCAGGGAACAGAGAAGAATACACCCTCCATGGCGGGAAACCGGTCTCCACAGAGGTCAGGGACTCCTTCAGACTCAGCCGGGGGTGGGGCTGAGCACTGATCCGGATCTGCCTCCTCCAGGCTCTGGGCCTTCCTGGGACTCTACCAGGTCAGGAATAGAAAGTAATGCATCTTAGTTCTGTGCTGATTTCTTTCTTTCTGAAGCAGAGCTCTCAGCCCAGGAAGAGGTCTAGACTGGTTCTGCAGCATGGGCCCACTGACCAGATGTGTTCACTATTGAGAGCAGGTGCCTTTGTTCGACTGAAAGCATAGGGTGTTGTGGTCCCTGTAGCGGTTCCGGGGGATTGTGAATGAGCGAGATGCCATCAGAGTGAGTGACAAAGAGCAGTAGGCAAATGGGGCCCAGCCTAGTGCTTCACATTGCAGTGCTAATGCCAGGCCAGAACCTTTCAACTCAGGGCTGCCACCTCCGCCAACTGAACTCGGCCCCTTGGACCCGGAGGAGTCACCCTCACCCCAGCCACTGCCACTGCCATCATGCCGGGCCACAGGTGAGGCCAGGTCTGCCTTCTGGGACACCTGCAGACCTTCTCAACAAGGAGCTGCTTGTTCCTGCTCCCTTCCCCGGGCTCCACAAAGGCCAAGGCTGTGTGTCATTATCGCCCACTCAGACTCGGATGTCATGGCTACAGACCCCAGGGACAAGGGAGCTCTTTCAGGGTGACAGGGAAGCAGTGTTCAATGTGTTTATCACAGCATGGGGGGGAAGGAAGGAAAGGAGATGGGGGAGATAGAGCAGTGTCTCTCACAAGCAAGATGGGCGGGCGTGCCAAAGCCTCCCTCTCCAGGACACCAAAGAAGCCACTGTGACCAGCTCCCCTGGAGACACCAGGTCTGAACTAGAGCACTGTTTCCCTAGCAGAAGGAAGGCAGTGTGCCCTGACCTAAGGAGATGAGGGCGACTCTTGCATGTCTGTGTGGTCCAGGTGGCACATCGGCTGCTGCTGCCAATCCGAGTGGTGCTGGCCATGGCCTGGTTCCATCATGCTCCCTCTGGCTCCTCAGCCATGGGTCACCTTCTCAGTATAGGAGCTCCTCACCGAAGGGACAAGGCAGAGGCAGGTGTGAGGAGCTGCCTGGGTCAGCTGGCCTTGGGGACAGGTTCCAAGCAGATCCCGGCATGAAAAATAGAGTGGGTGATGAAAAATGCACTGAATGTTTAAATTTGCAAAAAAAATTAATACAGGGAAAGACACTTTGTGTTGTTTGTGTTAAGAAAGGGCTGTTATGAGGGGATTCATGGCAATGTCTTTTTACTGTTAAGATTTTAAATGTAAACATTCACTCTGTTCCTATCAGCCCTGCTTATGATAATTTCTGTCAAAGCATGAGAGAGTGTGCTCATTCCCTCATTTACTGGATCGGACACCATGTGACTTCTGTCTCTTCTCCAGAGTCAAAATGACCACAAAAGATCAACATTTTGAATTCACTCAGGACATCGAGGCAGCTGTAATCACACAGCTAAGAAGGAAACAGCTACCTGAGGAAAAAAGACCCCGAGCCTCTTTAGAAAGTGCCGAGAACCCCGGCATGAGTGTGTTCCATGAGATGGGAGGACTGTAGGGGCATTTACGACAATGCATCTTTTATTGTAATAATTTTTTCAAATTTAAACACACACTAGTTTTGTTTGTTTCTTGGTTCCTGAGGTCGAACTCTGGACCTTGCCACCTGCCAGGCAGGCGTTTATGCCCCTGAGCTATATCCCTGGCCCTATACACTGTTTTTGATCACATTCAGATTGGTGTGTTTTGACTTTCCTGTTACCTGATGTAGGAGATGCGGCTAAGAAAGACAGTGGGTGAGCTAAAGTTGTATCGTAGGACCTGGTGGTGTGGAACAGGACAGACAGGAGCAGGCATGAAGCCACTCAAGAGAGCTTCAGCGTTTTTATCTCACAGGCACCAGGAAGAAGTGTCTGGGTGAATTAATATAATACAAGGTTTTCCCAGAAAAGTTAGTTTTCTGGAACAACTTCACAGAGAATGCAATGCCAGGCACTTGGTAGTTGAAATGCTCTCTGTGGTGGTTTAGCTGTTGCCCTGGTCAGGAGCAGCAGCCAGGCCCCCTGTAACCTGGGTGTCTTCCCGGCAGCCTCTGGGGAGCCCTCTGCCACTTCCTTGCTTGGCAGGCTGAGGTGCAATTAACAATTTCCATGACTTGGGCTCAGAGGCTTTGCACTCCAAGAGGATAAACAAGCAAGGAAGAAAGGGAGACGCCACTGTTTTAGAAATTACAATCTTCAAAGGAGAAGGAGCAGCCCAACCACAGGAAGAGTGGTCAGAAATGTGATACCCTTTTCGTGAAAGCACAGGGAGACCCCAAATTGCCAAACCACTGTATCCAAGCTCCACTGCTGGGACAGAAGCATCCAAAGCCTTTGAATGGCTGTTGACTTTGCCAGTGTTCAAGCTGGTGGGGTAATTGTCGGGGGAGCCTGTGAGCTTGATTGATGCCTGGACAAACAGGCTTTCATTGTCAGCCAGGGAGCCCTGGGTAATTACCCTCGGCAATGCCATGGAGCCGAGACTTGTGAGTATGTGTGTGAGTGCTGTGTGTGCGCTGTGTGTGGCAGGGGCTCTCTTGCTTTCAAATTCAGGCCACAGTATCCCTTCTCAGTGCATACATCACTGTGTGAGCAGAGAGGGCAGGGCATCAAAGGGCTTGCCGTGTGCTAAGACCACACTGAAAACAAATTTCCTCTCTTCCTGTAATCTGAGCATCCCCGGGCTCCTGCTCCAGTGGGGTGTTATCCCTACTAACAGCAGAAATGTCACTGGCCCTGTCCCAGCCACTGGCCCCACAAATCCCAGCCTGCCAGTCTCCTTGGTGTCGGATTTGTCCCCTGTGGGATCTCACCTGGGAACTGCCCCTTGTGCTGTGTTCTTGTCCCTGGCTGAAGACCAGCTGTCCCCCTCCCTGGCCAGGCTCTCTTTACCCTGCACTGGCTCTAGCAGTCATCTAGATGCTGGTATGCCTGGGCCCAGGGGCTTGGGGGTGGCCTTCTTCCAGTGACTCAGATCAGCAACCTAGAGGGTGCCAGGGAATGGCAGCCCTCTCAGGACTTCCCCAGGGCTGAGGTCACAGCTCCTCCCCACTTTCTCATCTTCTCCTCTTGGTGACCAGGTAATGTACACTCTTATGGATGTATGTCCTCCACCTCCTACCTGGGGTCTGTCCTTCTGATGTGAACTTCTGAGGCCAGGCCAAAGGGGCCACACTGAGCCTGGCCCAGCAGAACTCAAAACTGGAAGCACTCATGGCCCCTGTGGCTTTGCTGGAGTGGTGATTTTTGGGCATTGCCCCAGACTGTTTCAGCAAATCCTGAGTTTGCACTATCACCCAGGGGAGAATGCTAATGTTTCTGGGGCAGGCAGCACTTTTTTAAGAACCAGCACTCTGGATCAGCAGTGTCTTACAACTTCTGCCCACTATTAGGTCAGAATGAGATAGGAGTAGGCCGTAGCAGAGGACCCAGTTTATGTCCAAGCTGTTGCCCTTGTTGTACCTTGGTTGGTGAAAACATACCCAGCGCATGTTTTGCTCTCAAAGCAGATATCACTTGCTTACATGCTGGCAGTGGATGTGTCAACTCAGGACCTTCAGACGTGCAAATCCCTACACATACATTAGTGACGATGCCACACTGGCAGTGAGGCCGAGTCTCCACGAAGTGCTGAAGAGTGAGCATGGTGGGGCTGTCTCCCTTAGCCTGCAGGGACCATTATATTTGGAGATGGAAAAGTTTATCTGGTGGACTGCCACCAGAAGGTTGGGAGGGCTGGAGGGTGGGATATGGGGATTCTAAACTGGGGAAGAAACAGGATAAAGCACTACATGAATGTCTCATGGATATATTCCCATGTCCATCTTTTGAGGAACAGAGCTAGTACTACATTCCAACATGGGTTACATGGACGTAGATGAAGGGGCCACCTGGAGACTCTACACCTGCTGATATTCCTGAAGACGTGCTATGAGAATACACCAGCAATCTATGGCCACACCACTCTGAATATGCCCAGTCTCATCTGATCTTAGAAGCTAAGCAGGGTTGGGCATGGTTAGTACGTGAATGGGAGAATACACCAACATTCCCACTAACTGGGAGTCAACTTGCTCCAAACTGGGTTCCAGTCAATGTGCTGCAGGTGTCTGTCACGGCCAGGGGTCTCGTGCTGCCATGTGCTTGTCATCTCTTGCACTGTGAGGGATGCACAGGCACCACCTGGCATCTGCCAGGCTGCTGAGTTGCTGGATTGTTAGCATTTCCTATGGAATCACAGCGATGATCATTGTGGCGTCGGCTGGGAAGAGAATGCAGAAGTCCGGCGACAGCCTTGAATTTGTTTTAGGCTTGGAATGGCTCTTGGTAAAAATGGGACAGGGCAGGGCTCTGTGGGGAAGAAGTATATAGAAGCTACATTTCCAGTTTTTGGAACTGCAGTTTTCTGTTTTCTTATTTCTAGTTTATTCCTTAAGCTTCTGCAATTATTCTTATTGAAGTCACTGTACATTTACTGAGTATCTACTGCGCACACGGTACTAAATTAAACACTGAGGATGTGGGGCAGGGGACAGGACAGACATAGTCCCTATCTTTATGCAGCTTGAAGTCTCCATGGGATACAGAATTTAAACACATTATTTTGGAAGCATACAATGGAAATAAATGGGGAAGGGAATGAATACCCTGATCTGGAGATCTCCAGTGGCGGTGACATTTAAGCTGACAGCATGACTACTCCTTAACTGTGTGTTTGACATTCCCAGCTTCCTTCATCTGACTCTTAGCTCATGTTAATCTGCTCTCTGAGTTTTCTTTCTGAGTTAATCTTCCATCTCCCAATGCATGGTCACCCTCCTCCTCCTGCTGTCCATCCTTGTGAGTATGGTTTAAGGTTTTTATCTTTAGGTCTTGTCCTTCTCACGTCCTCTGCAGCCATCCACCTTGCTGCAGTGCCATCCACACTTTCTTTCATGCAGCACTTCTGTTCCCACCAGGAGTTTGCGTTCAGAGCTCAGTGAAGCCTCCAACTTTCCCCACCACTTCATATTGCCAGCCAGGTTTGAGGAAGTCAAGTACCACAGACCCAGACTTGGCTTCCCTCACCTCCATTCTGCACCCTCACCCAAGGCCTAGGCAAGTGCTGTGGCTTGTGCATCCTTAGACTCCCCACCTCCTGCCCCTACTTCCATCACCACTGTTCAGACCTCACCAGGAGAGAAGCTCCCAGGCTGCTCCCCTTCAGTTACTCGACTGGTGTCTGCAGTCTGACATCCATATCTCCTTGGATCTTGATGCTGGTGGGGGTTCTCCAGTGCCCTCAGCTCAGGGTCTTGCTTCATGCTGGGGTTCCTCTCCTGTGATCCCCCCTATTCCTCTGGCTAGGTGGGGAGTAGGGGGATGTACTCAGCTGGAGTGGTAGCCCACAGCTCAATCCAGGTGTGAAGCCTTGGAGTCCTTGTGCTCTTGGTGTCCCTCTCTTCGGGCCTCCCATGTGTTGTTCAGTTCCTGCACTGCTGGCATCTTCCCCATTTTCTGTGAATCTCCTAACCCATCCAAGGTCACAGATGCTATGCTAGAGGATGTCATCTCTACAAGACAAGACATGCATCTTGCCTGCCATTCTCACCCAGGAGCGAGGCAAATCATCCTGGGCATGAGGCAAGGACCCATCTGTGATTATAAGGTTGCCACCCTGCTCCCTGAACCTGTGCTCTGGGCCAGACATGGAAACAGGTGGGTGAAACATCACAGAAATCCTCACCACACCCTGTGCCACCCACATGTCACTGAAGCCACTCTGTGGAAGAGCTGATGTCCCCACTTCTGGCCTAGAGTGCAAGCTTCTTTGCCCTGCATGAGGCAGGAGAGCCATCCCCTTGGTGTGCAGCATGTGCTCCTCCTTGCACTGTTACACACATTTTACACACTGGAGTACTCTTGGGGCAGTGATCTCCTACAGGACTGGCAGGCCATCAGCGCTTTCCTTGAGGAAGGACCCCTGCGGGCCAGAGCCCATGGCCTATACCTTTGTTTCATATGCGTGTTTGCAGTAACAGATGCATACAAAGTGACTTTAAGGCAGAAGGTCCCAATAGAAAGTGCTCCCAGGAATTACTGCCTTTTGTTTCAGGTTTTGCAACTGAGGTACTTTTAAAACAGAAGTAGAAATCTGGCTTTTGTCACAAAGCAAAAAAGTCTTTCTGTCTTCTGAGCCTCTGAGTCCCAGAGTTAGAATAACTTATTACTGACTTAGTAATTCAGCAGCAGGGGAGACTTTTTCCAGCACTTTTATATGCAAAAGTGCCAGAATCAAGTAGCAGTCCTTCCACAGAGATAAAATCCTGCTGCAGTGCCACGGGACTTGTGGCTACCACCTGTGGCAGAATCAGCCCCCAGTGCTTGTAGGACATGGGCGTGTGTGGAAGACAAAAGCCACTTTTACACAGGGGCAGGGAGTGTGATAGCAAGGCTGGAAGGGACTTCAGCTGGTGGCTCCATGCAGTTCTCTCCTGATGGGATCACGGGAATTTAGGCCGGCTGTGAACGGCGTGTTGGGATGGAAGTGTAGCCCAAGGAGCCTGCTTCATGCAGGTTTAGAAGGAGCCAGCGGCTGGATCCTGAAGCACCTCTTCTTTAGCTGGCGAAAGCCCAGGGGCTCTGGGATGTCTGGAAAATAGCCTTAACAAATAGGTGCCAGTTCCCAGATCCCAGCCTGGACAGCATCGATGTCTTCAGTGTCCACTCTGTGCCCTTGGCCACTCCTGGCCCTGGTTTAGGGTCAGCACCTAAAAGGACAGCTCTAGTGTTTTCCTCCTTCTCTGCCTCTTCCCTATGCCACTGTGACCTGCTCTTTCCTGGGGTTGCTAGGTAATGCTGACATAATAGACAAAGACCTCAGGTGTGGAGAAGTGAGATTTATTGTGCTTTTCGGAGTAAGCAGATAATAAAGTGAAGAGCTCTCCTCTGGGATGTTGTGGGGAATCCTTCAGACTGCTTCAGGCTCAGGAATGTAAGGACACCTGAGGACATGAACTTGCTTGTCTAGCACAGGCATATAGTGGGACATACACAGTTATGCAACCACAATTTAGCACAGGCAAACACACATGTGCTAGTTACAGTACTATGTAAGAATGTAAATATGAGATAATGACATGTATAAGAGCTATATACTATAGATGGAGGTCGCTCTGTGCTGCCTCAAGCTGTCTGCTGTTGTTGCTGAAGTCTTACACACATGTATTCTTTAACCTTGGGGCCTCACTCCCAAAAGTCTTCCTTGGGCCCCTGAGTGAGCTGGCAAGAGATTAATAATAAAAAGTAGAAAAATAGCTGCCTCTATTTTTATGTGCTCCATTGATATGTGCTTTGTAGCCCTTCACTCCTCATACTAAGCTTGCAAAGCAAGCACTAATCAATCATTTAACAGCCAACGAAATTGAGGTTGAAGGAGAAGTTGAAGGCACAGGAAGTGACCAGTGTGTGGCCAGTAAGCGGCAAAGCATCAGAATCCAGAGCACAAAAGCCCCCTGTTGGAAGGGCCGCCTTCAGTTCACCCAGGAAGTACCAGAGTGGGCTTTGCGGAGCATGCCTGGTGTTTGGGACCCGTGCCACACACTTACGCTTATACTTCCTGTGTGAGCCGCTCTTCCAGCACAGTACTTGGACCGTCCTCTTTACTACTCATGCTCAGTCATTGCTTCTGGGTGCTTGATCGAGATGCTAAACAACCCCCAAAACCCTTTCTTTGTGATCTGTGCTGGTTACTATGGCAACACGAAAATGAGAGTGTTACCCTTGTCCTCAAAGCTAGAAGGTGACCACCATGTAGGCTGGACACAAAAACTATACACTACTCCTGTCCTATTTGTTTTTCCCCACAACAAGGGGATTGGAATGAGTTGATTTGCTTCTGGAACATTTTAGGGGCCACTCTCAGAAAGGACAGCAGGCTTTGCCCTGTGAGGCTCTGTCTTCCCTCTCCTCTGCTGTGAGTGGTGCAATTGGCCCCACTGCTTACTTAGCCACAGTCCTTCGGTTGGTCTTACCTCTTTGTATATAGTTCACCGGTCTTTTGCTTTAGTTCCAGTACCATGTAATACACTAAGAAATGGGATTCCAAGATTTAGATTCTGGCTTGGCATAGACACGGCCCTGTGGAGGCCCGAAGGCTAAACTATAGGTTTTAATCCTGGTTTACAAAAGTTCTGAATTGTGGGTAATGGTCACCTACTCAGCCATAAATTGGCACTTGGTTCAGACAGAACCTTTTTCCTTGGGAACTTAGTTGTGAAATAGTAGCTGGGAAAGTTTTAAGGCTCTGGCTTTAACACCATAAACTTCTAGCCAAACTGGGACTCAGACCTGAGGTGACACACTGGCCGCATCATAGAGGCGGCGCAACCTAAGGGCAATCATGGAGTCATAGACCACAGAGGAACCCCGGAGAGTGCCCTGCAGACCTCGGGCATGCGCAGTGCTGCCGTGTGCTTTGTATTTTATTAGTGTGTTTGCAGTTCTTGACGATGTCATTCCTTGTGGGGAGTTGGCACATGGGCATGATATCTCCTGATCCCCTTCCGGTCTGCAACAGATCCAACTCCCTAATTCCTATTATCTTTTTTGCTTTGCTCTTTACTTCAGGTTTATCATAGACGAGAAACCAGGTCATGTTCAAGCTTGTGTGCCTGTTTGTGCTTTTCAGGTTCTTGACTCAAAACCAGGCCAAGAAATGATCTAGGAATATAAAAACCATGGACACCCAAACCATACATATAGTGGAGTGGAATAAGCCAGGTACTCGGCTTTTGAAAAGAAACTGACATGAAACCTTGCTAAGCAAGCCCAAAGCTCTGTGAGGCCTGAAGCAGGAGAAGGTGTCCCTGCTCGTCTGTGTAGAACTGGATGCCAGGGCCACATTTGTTTCCCAATGTGCTGCCCAGTGCAGAGTTCAGTGCCTACAAAACTAAAACCACTTCATACAGGCCTGCTTGAGAATGAGGCAGACTACGCAGTTTTATAACCTGTAAGAAGTCCAGACACAATTACTTTTTTTTTTTTTAATAGGGGCAATCTAATCATACTCTAAATTTATACTCCAAATACCAGTATGTCTGTGCTCTATTGATTCTTAATACACTGTGTCTTCATGTGATCTGACCCCTATAAGATAGATACTTTTCCTTGATTACAGTGTCACACAGGTAATCAATTTCTGTCCCCCTCCATGGCTGTGCAGCTCCGCACGGGTGCCTCTGAGCCTTACCAGGTGAAGGTCACATGAGCCCTCAGAGATAAATAGGGACCGCTTTTCATCTCCCACCGTTGGCTTTCTGCAAGGCAAACCTCAAAGCTGCTTTGAAGTTGTGGAGCCAGCTGCCAGGCAAGAGGGAGATAAAGCTGCGGGAAAGCGGGCGGAATAAAGTTAATCTCTGCTACTGAGGTGCAGATGCTTATTGGCAAAACTAAAACTGCCAGATCTTATCGAGGGAATTGAGATTATTCCAGGAGAGCAGGGTTTAAGTTGGTAAAATTGGGTCAGGGGAAAGGTGTGTAAAACAAAGAGCACTCTGGAGGAATGCAGATACGATTTATCAATTTAGCAGCAAGGCCTGCTTTTCTTTAATCAAACCTGGCAGGAAAGGTATGCAGAGGGTAACCTGAACACTGCTCCTGAAGGCTTTCTTTTTGGTCAGTGTTAATAGGACCAGATTAACACTGGTTATGAGGAGAATTATGTCTAGTATCAAAATTTCTTCTCTAAAACACACAGTAGATCAAAGATTTTGGATTGAGCTTTACATAACAATTATGACTTTTATAGAAATTGTGAACATGGCATTTGAAGACCATTTTTTATGCTTTTCTAGGAGATAAGCCAGATAAATGCTGCCACTTTTTGTTGCCCTGCGAATGGTGGCCTTTCCAGTTTACTTTCAGCGTGGTAGACCTGTGGTCTCTAAATGCACTTCCTACTGTGAAGGTCTTTGGAGGTTTCCTCTGGCTGTGGAGCTGCAGACCTCACTCTGGAGACAGCTGCTAACCCCCCCTCTACCCCATGGAGGCTGTGGGGGTCATAGCTTCCTGAGGAGTGTTTCCAGGAAGGCCTGGTCATTAAGCTGGGGCTTAGGACTTCCTGCTGTGAGATGAAAGAGCCTTGGGAATGTTCAGCGCAGTCACAGCAGGAGGGCTGAACAAGCCTACCTGGCCCTCATTCCAGGCCTGAAGGTTAGGGTGCACCTGCTTTAGGCCAGCTGGCCAGTGCTCTGGGCAGCACAAACAGCAGTAGTGGGGTGAAAATGTGTGGGGTGCAGTCATAATGGGTAATGAATGAGTTCCCTCACAATCTACAGTGCTCATTAAAAATATTATATACATTATTCAGACCCAAAACCCTATCATTTTGTTTGAGCTGATCAGTTATAAAAGTGATAGTAATACACTCACAGTTATAAAAGTGATAGTAATACACTCACAGAAAATTTCAAAATTTTCAAAATTTTCAAAATAAATGTCTAACACCTTTTTCTGTCTCCTCCCCTTTCCCTTTCCTGCTCCTCCTTGCTCCTTTTTTCTTTCTTCCTTCTCTTTTTTCTTCTTTTGCCTTCCTTCTTTCCCCTCTTTATCTCCCTCTCTCTCATTTCAGCTATCATCCTGGTCAAGATAAACTAGTTAAGAGGGCTAAATAATTGCCACACTTCACCTCCTCCCCTATTTTTTGATTTAATAGAATTTGGCTAGTGATTAACATAAATTTTCATGTTGCTTTGCTTAAAAGGAGCAATTTTAAATTTGTTTCAGGTTGTCACAGTTATTCATAAGACACTGCACCTTACGAGATTGTTGTTATGCGAGTATGTAAGAGCTTGCGTATGTATAAGTTACACAAGTCATTTATGAAGTTTTAAATCATTATTTCACTGGATGGGATGAATGTTAGATTGACATGTACAATATTTACTACATGGATATGAATGGGTTGCTTTATTAAATTTACTTCCTTTTTATCATTGCATTCACTTATACATATGAGATTTACAAGAAAACTTATTTTGGGATGTATCCATTGGATGTATAAAACCTAGTACCTATGATAGATGTTTCAACCTTTTTGTTTCCTGTTAAAACTAGTATTAAATATCTGCAGGCATATTATAACCAGAGTGAGGCCTTCTCCATTACCTGGGTGTTGTGAGACTTAATCATGCCAGCTAGTTAACTGGGCAACAGGTGAAGGATAAATTTCCGTGGTACTGGGAAAGTGCTCCTCTCCTGCCTCTATGTAGGCCCCAGATGGTGACACAAATCAAGATGATGTGACGTTAAATTATATCGACACATGAATTCATGTTACAAAGCATAGATGTACCCTAAGTTAGTTAGGAGGATCGAATGCCACTGAGTTGGAGTCACTCCAAGGGGCCTGAAAATTTCTGCCCACTGGTCAGCCTCTAGCAAACTATGTAACTGGGAGAGTAACTTAAGCTTACCCTCACCTCTGAATCAGTATCTTTGCCATTGCTTTTTCTTTTTCTGCCCAGAAATGGGTGTGTGTACCCCACTTGCTCAGGGATGGCCTTCATCCCCAGACAAAGCCTAGCAGAGCATCTGTGGGAGGCAGGGCGGGCCATAGGTGCATGTGCTTCCCATGTGGGGACAGGGAGCAGGCTCAGGGAGGAATGCGACTGGTCACACCCTGCATGGCACTGTTTTGTCCAGTCATGTTGCTATATTTAGCTAATGATCATGTGTGAGTATACAGATTTAAAAAGATCCTCACCACTTGCTTAAAAAAGTGAGATTCCTTTCCTGGGTGCGCATCACTTGGCAAATTCCCCTCTGCTCCCTTTGGCCTCTGTACAGCAATCATGCTGCTCACGTACCTTTAAATCTTCAGGGATGGGTGTGGAGTCTGTGGTATGAATGTATGATGTATGGGATTATTCATGACCTTAAAAGTTATTTTAGAAAAGATGTGTAATCTGGCAGTGAGAATTTATCAGGATACTTCATTTCAGAGCATGAAACTAATTTAGCAAATGACCATGATGACTTTTATTTCTTGTTTCCTGACTTGCCCTCCAGGTTACTTATAACTAGGAAAGGGACAGGACTTTTCCAGTCCCTTAGGCCTGATCCCTGGGGAAGACACAGAAGAGGGAGGTTAAAGGCCAGCTTTGGCTCTGTGTGTCTGACTTCATGGCACAGTCTGTGGTTTCCTACCATGGGGCTTCCCTGGGTAGGGATCTCAGGAAGGTGTAGTGGTGACTCCAGGTACAGCAGGACTTCTTGAAAGGACCTTCCTGGCAGACTGGAACACACCAGTGTAGATTTGGTCCCCTTGCTTTCCTGCCCCTCTTGATATTTTTACTTCTGAATGTGTAAATAGGAGGAGGTGAGCAGGAAACCTGCTGAGTAACACACAGTGACATTTCCATGTCATGGTCAGCAGCCAGTTTACCCCTCATTTTCAGGACTTTTCTTTTGTGGTTCACACATCACAGGGACTGACCCTGGGTTACCCCACAGTAAGTGTGCAATGGGCTGAAACTGGTGTCCTTTACTCTATCTGTACATGATAAACAGGGACCAGGAAGGCAGAACTGTAATTCTGGGTCTTTTTCTAGCCCCACGACCTTGGCAAAATTCTTTCACTTTTCTTATTGTTTGGAACAATGATGTTTGGATCGGATGATCTTTAAAATTAGCTCGACTTTCATGATTTATAATCTATAAATAAGCTTGGGATTGTTGACATCAGTAGTGTGATGGGAAATGTTATCAACTGTGTTTAAATGAAGAGCAATGATGACCATGCAGCCCTAACTTTTGATGCTTGCCTAGTTCTATGGTGAAAATATGCCTGCTGTGGCTGACTTCAGGTTACCAAACTGACTTGCTGACCACAGACACAAGAGGGGCACATCCTGTTCACAGCCAGGGACTTGAGTCACCCTTAAACATCTCCTTCTACCTAACAGATTCACCTTCCTTCACTGAGAATACTGGGATGGTGACAATCTTTGTAGTTTCCCTGGCTTGGGAAGTTTGCCACTCACTGTGTGGAACAGAGAGTTCTTTGAGACCATCACTTTATAAGGTGGGCTTCACACAGACTCCCTAGCAACAGGCCTAAAGCTGTGTCTTCTGTCCCTGTGTGCAACCCATCCCTACCATCTGTATTGACACCTGCTATTCCATGGGCCCAATGGCTGTACTTTTCAGTTCTTCTTCATTTCTATCATCCATGGATTTCTCTTTCAATCCTGCACCAGTGTTAAACATTTTAAATATTTTTAACATGTAGCATTTCTGTTTTAGAAAAGTGATGCCAACGTAAGTAACATATCTTGTTGGGGGAAGTTCTGTTTCAATTTATAATTGCCACATTTTATAGCTCAGTAGAAAGGTTTTCTTGACTCACTGAATTGAGTTTGAAACTTATTTATACAGCATGAGTGCCAGATAAATCCAGCAGGTGAGAACTGTTACTATGGGCTATTATCTTTTTCTCCATTTGCACAGAGGTCAGTGGCTAGAGGTCAATTTTACATGAAGACAGGTTCTCTAATACTGGATGTGAAGGTAGCATAAGTATAAACCATGGCTGCTGCCCTTAGAGGAGCTCATATGTTAAGGACCTCAAATGTGAACAGAAGATTGTAGAGGTCATAGCTGTGTTAATGAAGTTGAATGGAATGCCCTGATAGGACACTCCTAATGGAGCATGTATAAGTCAGAGAATCCTGGGGAGATGCCACTGCTTCACAGGATGTGTGTGTGGGTGGGTGGGGGAAGCACAGAGAACAGACCGCAGATACTAGTATCAAGTGATGATAGTGACAGTACAGGGGTCAGCTACACACTGCAGAGGACTCTACACACCATGGATTATATGGGTTTACTCCAATGGGCAGTAGTTATGGTCAACTCTATTGAAGTCATCTGTCATGGAATAACAAGCCCTGTATGTAAATGTGGCAGTCATTTTACTATGGACCATATTAAATAATTTGTATGTTTAATATTCCCACTTTGAAATAAGCTTAAATATGTTAAAGTTTTTAAAAAAATTAACAATCTTGGTGGAGGTGGCTACTATTCTTTATTTTATAGCACTGTTTTATACAGAGTTGGTATTCAAAATATAACTGGTGAATGCACTAGTTTAATTGAATAAAACAAAGCATCACCCCAGGGCCTACACAGCCTCATGAAAGATGAGGTAGTTGGATCCCTGCCTCACTCTCTATAAATTCAGCCAATAACCCAGGAAGGTTCAATGGGAAACTGCTAACTAATGGTGCAATACTGCACTACTCGTAATGAAACTGTTCTGGAATTAGATAGAAATGACAACTACACAATTTTGGGAATAAAATAAACCCCACAAAATCATACACCTCAGAAGGATGAATTTTATGGTAGGCATGCAAAGTCTATTTTGATCAAATACCCAAACAAAACAGATAGCAGTAACAACAAGCCATGGCCCAAAAAGTTAATTTGAGGTTTTCATTCAAATGTTCAGATCAGGTACTCTTTACACTGAAAGTGAACATAAGTTACAGAGGAGACAACATTTGAGTTTAAAGCTAATTTGGAAGACAAATGATGTATCTCAATAATTATGAGATGTAATTTTTCAGATTTCTGAGATGGGACTATATCATAGAACTGCTGGTGTATCTATCCTACTGTATGTTTTCTTTCCTCATGGTATATGAAATTATGATGTCTTTGATTCAATGCATCACAGTACTTAGGTTTCCAAATAATATCACAAAGCATGCTGGCTATTCTCAGTATGTGCTCTCTTATCCCACACAGTGACAGGTTTTCCTTTTAGCTGGGAAAGAGCATGAGCCAGAGACTATCACCCACTACCTAGGTTGCACCCAATGCTGTGTGAGCAGAAGAGTAGCGGCTAATTTCTGCTTTCTGCCTGTTAAAGAGAAAACATGCCTCCCCTCCCTCTTCTCTTATCCTTCCATGTATTTTTTTCCTTTCTCTGATCTCTTCCCTCCATCCTCCATTCCCTTCTCCCTGGATGGCATGTGTGGTAGTGGTCACTTTCATCCAGGAGATGGTGCCAAGTGCTGATGGTGGAGAATCAGGAGGAGGACACCTGGGTAGGGTATGGTGAAGCCACTATGCTGCTGCTGGGCTGACCGTGTAGACTCTGATGAGCTAAACGAGACACCTGCTTAGGTCACTTGAGTTCCTCTGCTCAGAGTGTGAACACATATTCTATCAAACATTGTTCCTATTTTCTCAGAGTAAACTACTGCCACTTTCTGCAATGTGTTGAACTATAATCCATTTTAACGCATACATATGGACACACATACATACTTGTGAGTATTTACACACACAACTCATCTAAATCACCCCTGCTTAGGACTATTTTTTGTGACGAAGAACCAATTTTCAGCACAAGTGGCATTTCTTGATAGTAGTAAATCTGTCATGTCAGCCAAATTCCTCTGGTTCTATGTCATAGAGTGCTGACAATACAAGATCAGGTTTCACTGTGAAGAAAATTCTTTTAGCAATGTATATACTATCAAGTTCCTTGAATGGGTACCCAGCATTTGAGCTATGAGATTTATGAATATGCCTCGTAGCAAAGATTTATGGAAATCCGCTCATCAAGATGCGCCGTCTTGGATGATGCAGCAGCTCTGCTGCTGGTTGTTGCAGCCACTGTGTTCCTTCACCAGCAGCATTCCTGGTTCTTCATATCTGAGGAGATGGGACAGTGAGCAGGCCCGTGGGCTTGATCTTGTTGATGCCCCCATCTAGAATACAGACCCTTGGGTATTTCATCTTCACAAGATGTGCTGCAAACTGGGGAAATGACAAGAGTTATAGAGGATGCACAAAAGAGTTTTTCAGTCCATTTTTCTCAGCTTATGCAAGACAAAACCATTTTGATGTTACTTTTACAGTCAATTTTGTATAAATGTTATTACTTTGGTCATAATCAATCTGGTTGGCTAATAAACAACTTTATGCTATGGGATAAATGTGTCTCTTTAGTTCTCTTGTGTGCTTTTTTTTTTTTTTTTTTTTTTGGGATAGGCAATAATAGAAATTCAGTTTATGAGGGTGTATAGAAATAAACTCTTCCTACCTCAATTCCCTGTGATAATCTCCAAGGTTGTTGCTATTACTAATTTTTTGTAAACTGTGAGAGTCAATGTTAGACATAAATTGAAAAAATTTCTGATAATAACAGTCAAATTGCTAGTTATATGATTTCATGTGCCACAGACAGGGTCCACCCCCTGGTTGTAGCAGGGTTTTACGACAACCATAATGGACTGAATTTCAAAATCTGATCCAGGCTGTCTCTTGGCTGCTATGCACGTCGCGACATCATGAACACTATGTCGACATGTGCACGTCCCCAACCTGTCCCATAGCTTCTGTTCCAGGTTCCAGTACTTTTCTTGCTCCTTCTATTGGATGATGCCCAGCTCTGCATAGCTGTCAGGCCCCAGACATCACCCTGCCCAAGTGGGCTGAGCCCGGTGTAGGTCGTCTTCTGATGAGAACATGCTCAATTTTCTACCAATTCCTAACTCCCTCCCTATAGCACTCCCTCAATTGCCTAGACAGGATTTATATTCTTGCTGCTCCCTTCTTCAAGAGTAAGTCTCCACTGGGGCTCTTGCTTCTTAGCTTTTTTAAGTCTCTTATGTGAACCTCAGTCCCTATCAAATTTATTTAAGTTACCCAAGAGCTTTCCTTGCCTCCCCAAGAGCAAATACTCTTACATTTCTTTTTATTCCTAGAGCCTGGCACATGGTCAGGGTTCAATATATGTTGGATAAATTGAACAAAACTATTACAAATGACCATTAAAACTGGGGAAAAACTATAAAGTAAAGTTTTTCTATGGTTCCTGGGCTATTCTGTCTGTTCCTCTCCTGGGCAGTGCCATTTCTCTTCTTGGGGTATGCTTCCAAATTTCTTTTATTACACTATGGAAACCTAATCTCAGATCCTTCATGAGAAATGAGTATTTCTCCTTTCTGTGTTAGTAAGCTCTCAAAACAGAAGTGTAAACTTTAAGATTTGAGTGAACTAGCTGAGTGGCTTAGTCAGGGTAAGTTCAGGGCCATAGTCCCTGAGAGTATGCTTTATTTAGACTCAGGATTTGTGTGTCTGTTACTGTCATTACTGTGTAATGAACCTATTGCTTTTATACTGAGCCACCTAGCCAATCTTTAAAATTTTCTTTCTTTTTTTTTTTTTGCGGATCCAGGGATTGAACTCAGGCCCTTGTGCTTGACAGGGAAGCACTTATTCCACTGAGCCATCTCCCTGGCCCTTTGGTTTTAATTTTGGGACATGGTCTATGTCACTAAACTGCCTTGTATAGGCTTGAATTAGTGACTTGCCTGCCTTAGCATTCTATAGTGCTAGGATTACAGGTGTGTGCCACAAGGTCGGCTAGAAATATGTATTTTGAAGCACTCCAGATGATTCTAGACAGTCCAAGGCCAATATTTAGAACACTAGCTGTTGTATTAGGTGGAATATGTGTGGATGGACTGGGATCCTACGAATCTCCTAAACAAGTAACACAAGTGGATCTCGGCACAGGTGGCCCTCCTCCCACAATCTTTTGCAGTAACCTGAGACTCAAAAGGTGCTCATATTCCAATTCCTATGCTGGTTTCAAACTCCTAGACTGGATCCTTAATCTTAATGAATGTCAGAGAGGAGTCATGCTCCTGTGCTCTGAAGGGTGTTACATAAGCTAGGGGAGCTGGATTTCATTCTTGCTTTGCCTTGAATCCCAGTGCTTAGGATCGGAGGCCCCAGCTTTACTCACCCTTCACGTCTAGGCAGGTCCAGGTAGTACATGTACTCCCTGCAACCACATCATTATGGAAACACCCATGCTGCCTTTTTCACACGCAGCAGTACGACTCCCATTACGCAAAGCTTCTTAGCTAAACAGTACATTACTCAAAGGGCCTTGTGGGTAAGCAGGCTCAGTTTTCAGTACTTTTAAAACATCATGGATTCAGAAAATGAGTAAGGAAGGACTTCCCGCCCATTTCACTAATCTCTCTTAACTCCGCTGTAGAGCTGGAATGTTTCCTAGTGTTATTATAAGAAGGAACCTAATGACTAGGCTGCTGTTGAGCTGGAAAATAGGAATGGCTCACAGGCAGAACAGCAATTGGGGATAATCAAGTTGCTGCTGTGTGGGCAATCTAAGATTAAAACGGAGAAAAGGGAGATGGCAAATGTTTAAATGCCTTGTAAGAAGCAAAACTGTGCTTAAAGGAAAAATAAGCACAGTTTATTTCATGAGGATTGTGAAGTATTCTTGGATTCTGTTTGTGGGTCCAATTATGCATGTTACCTAGTGGCCCTTCATAGTGGAACATGACTGGGTCTTTCCCATTCCAATGGTGGAATGGCTCCTCTTTTCCATCTGCACAGGCGTTCAGTCATTCAATCAATAATTCACAGAATGCTGGCTTGATAACGGGCACCCTTCCAGCTGTTGAGTGCTGACAGCTCAGTGGAGGCGAGTGCAGTGGATGATGAGCACGAAATGATAAGGGCATTACACGAGCAGGAGCACAGGCACTCAGCAGTTTAGTTTCTGGATTTAACAGGGGTTGGGGGCTACTCCCCCTCCCTTTTCCCTTTGTTCTTTTTTCATTATTGATTCCTGAAGAGAATAGGAATGAATACATGTTGAAGAGATCGGAATTTGGGGAGTGGGCTCTAAAAAGAGTATGGACTGAACATGGGAATAACAAAGTAGAATTACTGAGAGAGGGCAGAGGAAATAGCTTAGTGGACTAAGCGCCTGTCTGGAAAGCAAAAGACCCAGGTTTGATCCCCAGCACTACATGCCCTGTAGGCCCAGCCCTGAGCTTGCTGGGTCAGCCACTGAGTTCAGGAGCTGTGGTGCACACTGTAATCCCAGCACTGGAGAGGCTGAAAACAGGAGGACCACTATTGTATAGTGAGACCCTATACCAAATACATTAAAAAAAAAATTACTGCATGACGGCAATGGCAGAAGAGCAGACCATCCCAGTGTATCAGTGGCTGTGGAGCCACTAATATCGCCTGGGTGTGTTTAGAAAGCTCAGTATGCACGTCTATGTCAGAGTAGGAGGATTTCCTCAGGATGGAGCTCTGACTTCAATGACTAATGTGTAGCCAGTATTAGGAATCATTTAACTGGATAACGGGATTTATTTGCAGCTTGGCCTGGACCTGAAGTGGCCATTTTTATAGGCACAGGAACTGTGACTGTGCACTGTGATGTGCCAGCCTGACCTGAGTAAGAACCACCTAGTGGATCAAGCAAACTCTGGGTATGAGGGATGGCTGACACACAGGCTGGAAAACGAGGATTGAAAGGGAAAGAAGTCTGCCACCTCTGCAGGGATGCTCCAGTCTTTGCCACTGCCTTTCAGTGTTCACCTCCAGCTCCTTAGTCTCCCACTGTGGGTGGACACTTGGGCTTTTCCCCAGACTCACAGCAGGCCGTGGTATGCCAGGCCACAGATGGCTATTTTTTATTATTGCACCTGCTGTCTAGCAGCTATGCAGACTGCTCTGCTTCTGATCTGTAAGCTAACTAGTAAGTCCTTTGTATAATCATACATATATTTAATATTAGATCTGTTCAAGGGAACCCTAACATATAGTCCTTTGGAAAGGCAAATCACTTTGCACACGAAGTATAAGGTTAGGCTTTGTTAGGCCAAAGCCTAGGGTTAGAGAAAGTAGTTCTTTAAGCTGCACAACCAGCTGTGACCTACTGGTTAGGGCAACACCCTCGTGAATTTGCAGGATGTGGTACCGATGGGATATCAGCTGGAAACTCCCAGACTGTATTTGGTGCAGGCAGTAGGCAGTGAGGACAAAGCTCTTATTTTGCTGTCATTCCTCTCATGAGTAGGATCTGGTCCTGGTACTCATCTCCAGGGCTGCAAGTAGGTACCTCAAACCTCAAACCTGCGTCAGCACAGCAGGCTCTTGCGGGGCTACTCTGCCTTGTTTTTGCTTTTTATCTTACATTGTAAAGATGTAAGTAGCTGCTAGACCACAGTCCTTCTTGGACTGAAAGACTGGCAGAGGAAGCCAAGTTCTGGGCAGCAGGAGAGTAACTGGAGGGAAGGGATTTATGAGCAAGCAGAGTGGTTCAGTTTAAATAAGGCCAAGACTTAAATAAGAGCACCTTAGGTAAGGTTCTAGAGAAGCAGAGAAGAGGGCTGTGTCAGTTTTTAACTGGCCCTCTAGGACACAGTTTGGGAAAATCTCATGGTTGCAACAGAAAGCTGAAGAACTGAAGTTCTGTAACACTGAGTGGCCAGTGAAGTCTCTTGCTTTGAGTATTGTGAATTTAAGTTTATGCTGCAGACTGGACAACTGGCATGGGCCAACTGATACTTGGTAAATCTTAATCAGAGAAATCTCTCTCTCTCTCTCTCTTTCCTCCCTCCGCACCTCTGAACCCTCCCTGTCTTCCTCTTTTACTCTCTCTCTCCTTCCTTAATGTATTTAGTATAGGTTCTCACTACAGTTTGAACTCATAGTGATCCTCCTGTTTTCAGCCTCCCCAGTGCTGGAATTGCAGGTATGGGTGGCCAGCTCAGTGTACCCAGGGCAGGGCTGGCACAGCATGTGGTATCAGGGATTGAACTCCCATCTCTGTGCGCTTAGTCTGCTGAGCTATCTTGCAAGCCCTATGTTTTCATTTCTTTCCCCATGTGATGCTCTATTTGAGGGTATGGAGATGCTTCTTTGATCAGGTATGGTACTGAATGAGGGCACTTGTGACTACCCTATAATGAGGAATTGCACTACTTTGTTTCCCATTACATAATGGGTGTGAGCCCTGCTGATTGTCTGGCTAAAGCTGGTGTGCTGTGTGGCTGTGGCTAGAGCTGAAGCTCCATGAAATGTATCAGTTTTACTTAAGAGTTTGGCCAGAGGGGTGTTTCTGGGGTAAGAAATAGAATTTAGAGGAATTTATTCCTTCATATAGAGGACAGTGTGGTCTTTGGATAAATATGATGACATGCTGACTTGTCCTGACTATAACAGATTTCTGGGGTAGTGGAACTGGCTGCTTAGTAGTCTCAGTGAGAAACACAAGAAGCGCAGAAAATGAATGTATTCCACACAGTCCTGAGGTGGGGATGTCTAGGACCAAGGGCCCACATTTGACAAGGGTGTCACTGCAGTGTGGCAAAGGACAAAAGACACACAGAGACAGAGTGCAGGGCCATGTCCCCTTTCCTCAGGAGCCCAGCTGGGTTGGCTGATAAGCTCTAGGCTGAGTCCTTGGGAGGTGGTGAGCCTGTTGCCTCTTAAAGGTCTCATAACGGTGTGACAGAGATGATTTCAATGTTAGACTTGGTGGGAGGAGACATTCAAATCATAGGTACTGGAATATGGCAATTATGCCACTATAAAAAGTGAGAGTTTACAAGAATAGCCTTTATATGGTGCTGGCATTTGGATCCCATTTGTTTTATAGGTAACTATTTCAATGGTGTTTGGGAGAATCTGTAGTATGGTGTACCTCAATCTGCCCAGCAAGTGGGTTATAATAACATTTTTAAAATGCATTTGGTTTTTTTCAGGGTCTCACTACACAGCTATCACTCGCGGTGATCGTCCTACGTTCAGCCTCCCCAGCATTGGGATTATAGGTGTGTGTCGCCACACCTGGACTCTGGCAAGCTCAGCCTGCCCTGGGTGTGGGGCTGCCATTCCATGTGGTGCCAGGGATTGAACTGCTGTCCTGCACTTGCCTAAGCTTGCCTAAACAGGCACTTCAGTCCTGAACTATCTCACTGGCCCCCTATAATAACCTTTTAACCACACTGTTTCTATTTTTTTTGAGGCCAATCTTCAGGCTTAGAAAATGTGAGTGTATAAAGACTGTCTTGTGTTACATACGGAGGTATATAACTATAGTGGCTAATTGTGTTTTTTAGAGTAGTCTGTCCCTACATTTGCTACTTCCATTTCTCCTCTTCCCATTCCTTTTTCCATTTTTTTAAAAAATAAAAAATACATAAAAATAGACAAGAATGGTATAATGTACCCCTCAGTTCTCAATGACCAGCTTCAGCATTTATTGTAGTCAATTTATTTCACTCATTGTTCACACATACTTCTCATCCTTTTATCATTTTGATGCAGGCCTTAGATAATGTATTAGTTAATATATAAAGACATTTTTGAAATAAAGTAATTTAAAAATATATAACAACAGTATTATTGTACCTGGAAAAAATAATACTCCCTTAATATTGGAAACATCCATTTTCCAATTAACCCACAGCTCCTAAATGTTCTCCATCCATTTCATACATCCACTGGCCTACCTACGCATCTATAATTAAATTTACTACATTTGAATCAAGATCCGAACAAAGCCACATGTGGGGACTGATGGGTGCCTCGTAAGTCTTCCTGAATCTGTTGTTCTTTTCATTTCTTAGCATGAAGTCTATTCTCCCTCAAATCCTCTCCAATCAGATTTCTGTCCCTATCTCCCTCCCAAAATGTCTTTATCAGGGCCAGCAATAATTTCCATATTGTCCTATTGCTAAGTACAATTTTTAGTATTCATTGGGAATTTGATTTGGCTCCTCAGTATTGTTCGCTAATGTTCTCTGTGAGGGTATCTAGTCTTGGTTTTTCAAAACGTAACCAGAGTGTGAATACTTCGCCCCCTAGGCTATGGCAATGCTAGCCCAGATTAAAACAGAACAAAAAAGCCCTGCTGTTTTTACCTAGATTATTGTCAACTGGCACCCCTCGCTTCCCTTGCTGTTCCTAGGATTGGATTCTCCTACAGTGAGATCACTCCTTTCAAAATACACATCAGCTGCAGATTATATGATCTTTACGTCTCAAAGCACTTTAACAACCCCTTGTTTTATTCTGAACATAATCTAAAGCCTTTGAATTTCAGAGCCTTTCCCTACACTCCATTTTCAACCTCTCTGACCTCACCCCTAGTCCAAGGCACCATACCTTTATTTGGATTAGTGTGGTAACATCTCACTGCCTGACGTCATCCTCCATAGCTAGCAGTCGCATGGACCCAAAGCTCACTGCTACCACTAAGAGCTCTGAAAGGTTCACCATCACTGCCCTATAAGCTTTATCTACACAGCAGCCAAAATGATTCTTTTAAAACAAACCTCATGATCTGAACCCTTTGTCACATATCTTATGGCTTTTCCATTTCACTGGTAATAAGCCCTCTACTAATTACCCTGTAGAGAAAAGTCACCACATTCTCTTCCCTTACTCTGCCTTATTTTCATTTCAGCACGTGCAGTCCCCTGACAGCCTTCAAGGGGCTGGGGAGATATAGCTCAGTGGAATAAGTGCTTGCCTGGCAAGTGCAAGGTCCTGAGTTCAATCCCTGGTACCACCAAAAAAGAAAAAAAGGAAAGAAAATAGCTTTCAGTCTACCTATCATCCCTGCAATGTTCAGACGAATGCCTAGTATATAGCATTTGCTCTAGTAACTCTTAGGTAATAATTCATGTTTAACAGTAGTTAATACCATCAAATAATTCTTCCAGTAATGGCTACATGCAAAGGCTTTCAAAAGGTAAATATATAAAAAGTTTGTTGGAAACAATTCCTATTTCTAAAAGGGTATGCCGACTCTGTTAGAGGAAGGCCACTTCTGCTAATGCCTAACATCTGCCACCAGCTACAACCACCTGGTGTTACATGCTCTAATAAGTCTTGTGGTACATTTTGCTGTGGTCTGTGCTACTGGGAACTGAATTTTGGTAATAATCACATATCACTTTCTGTTTACATGAGACAGCTGAGGGCAGTGAATCTGCACTGTATCCAAGCCCCTGGTCATGTTCCTCTAAGTGCCTTACACTCTGAGAGGAATGTATACAATAAAAACCCAGAGCTGTGGTGGATCCCAGCCAAGTTCCCACCTCTGTAGGTCAAGCAAGAGGGCACTTATGTTCATTGCTTATTCAGCCACAGGCATTCCTGCAGGGAGGAGTAATTAAATGGTGGGCTGGTGGGGTGGGAGAGTATGTAGAATAACACACACTGAGACAAGATAACTCTCACCCCCTGTGTCAGGTCATGAGTGTGCCACCACAGATCCCGAAGTTCAGAGGATGACCTGGGAGTTCTTCCTAAAAACGGGAACTGAGCTCACTGTGTTTTTAAAACCTACTCATAACATAAACATAACACTTCTAGTAAACATATTGAAAAACAGATTTTCAAAAATCTGAATTAGATGTCTTATCACCATTCTCATTACAAGTCCTACAATATTTTTTATTTCATAAAATTTAGGAAAAGATAGAATAAGGGCTCTTCAAGATAAACAAGTTTGAGTTCTCAAGATAAGTTTGGGTTCTTATCCATCATTTAACAAACCAGAGCTATAGAGATGGATTTTCATCATGACTTTCACCTTAATATTACTGTTTGGAATTGTTAAAGTATACTTTTAGAGTATTTCCTATAATTTGATGTAAAACCATAGACTAAAACACTTGTTGACAATAAGGCAAAGAAAAAGTCAGGAAGTAAGCCAAGCTTAACCACAGCCTGTGCTTGCAGATGTAACTAATCAAGAAAGAATTCTTTGCATACTTAGAACTGATAAGAAATTTCCTTCTCAGTTTTATCTACATGCTTGAAGTACAACTATCCTATACAGACACCTTTTAAGTTTTCTATAGGTAAAAGACCTCATACCAAGTGTGTTACAAATATCACATTAATCTGAAGACACACTTTCTTCCATAGGTACAAGTTTACTGTAGGGACAATACCTACACTGAACTGGTAAAGGGCTTTAGGAGTCATTTAATCTCTCTTGTGCAAAGCTTGTAGTAGGATGAGCTCTTTGAGAACAAAGGTTAGGGTAAGACCTTTGAGAGACAGCTAAAGAGAATGGACTGGAAGTTTGCATTCTCTATAATATGTTCAAATCCTAAAACCAAGGTAATGTGACTTTTGAGATAATATATACATACTGATCATAGAACTGGGATTCAAACCCCTGGCATTGTGCATGCTGGGAAAATGCTCTACCACTGAGTTGTACTTCAAGCCCTAGCACTTTTATTTATTATTATTATTATTTGTGGAACCAGGAATTGAATTCAGGCCCCTGAGCTTGCCAGGGAATCACTTATTCTACTGAGCTATCTCCCTGGCCCTAGCCCTAGCACTTTTTGGTTAAGGGATCCAGAAAGTATGAGATGGGTGAAGAGAAGTGGATTACTACAGCATGGGTTAATATTCAACATAATATTAAAAGACTAAGTAACCTCAGTGTGCAAGATTTTATAAATGAACAATATTAAGACTTTATTCTAAGACACTGCTAGAATGGGATGCCTTATTATGAGTCTGATAATTTTCACATGAAAACAGATGTCAGGTTTTAAGTTTCAGTCTTGTATATCACACATAAAAAGCGTCAGCCACTCACACCACTTAGCCACAGAACGTCCAGGGTTTTTGGTTCAGACATTCACAAACGTATATATGTGAATTTTTTCTAGACTTTTGTTTTTTTGGGGGGTTGCTTTACACTGTTTTAAAGGAAAGAAAAACAGCCCAAATGACTGTACTTAGATATAATGTTCAGATGAATATTTCTTACAATGACAAAAGAAAGGCATTGATTTTATGCCAAGAATATAAGATTTTAAGGAAAGGTAAGACATCCTTAATATTTTTTGAAGGGTTGACAAGACAAACTGAGAAGATTCTTTCAATTCCTTTCTTAAATAACCTTTAGGTGTGACATGATGCCAGGGATAAAATCCTAGTAGTCTCATAACCACAAAATATGATCTAGATAGAGCTAATTTTTAAAAAATCTTATGAGTTCAGTAAATAACATAGCAATACTAGATTTATACCTTTTTCTTAAAGAAAAAAACAGAAACACAAGTTGGGATTTTTGGTTTGCTCTGATCCATGGTGGCGATTTATTTTTTTCATTTTAATGCATTCAATACAGGATCTCGCTATGGAGCTTGGAATCATAGGGATCCTCCTGTTTTCATCCTCCCCAGTGCTGGGATTATAGGTGTGTGCCATCACACCTTGTCTTGGAGGCTGGCTCAGTGAGCCAAGGGGTGGGGCTGGTGTGGCCTGTGGTGCCAAGGGATTGAACTGTGGTCCCTGTGCTAGCCTAAGCAGGTGCTTAGTCCACTGAGCTAACTTTGCCCTCATGGTGGCAAATGTTCTGAGGAAAAACAGCCCAACAGGACAGTACTCATGTTACTTTATTAAGCTGTCATTCTTATCAAACTTTTCCTTCTAGGAAAGATGAGGATTCATGGTGGAGTTTGTCATGCCATGAGATTTAAGTCTGACCATCAGCTGAGAGCCACATAGTGTGGGTAATGATTGCTATGCACAGAAAAAGAAAGCAAACATTTCCTCTGGGTAACATTTGGCTGACATTAAACATAAAAGTTTTCTTTGAATCTGACTTCATTTGAGGATATTTAACTATATCTTTGCAATTCCAGAAAGCAGTCTGACCTCCATCACTAAAAACACATTAATTTGCTTTTCATTAACCTGCTATAGGCTAATTTTATAAGGGAAGGAGGTTTAATTAGCTCGCAGTTCTGGTGTGTGGCAGGAATGTACAAGGAAGAGAGGTCACATCTTGGTCAGGAAGTCAGGAAAAGATTGGGATCTATAGTACCCCTCCAAGGGCACTCAGGGATCTAATGCCCTCCCAAAGGCCTCACCTTTTAAAGGACCCACCTTTCAAAATCACCTGAGGCCAAGCTCCTAAGCAAAACGTGGACAAAAATACCCATAGCAGATACCATTAGGATCAAGCTTAGTACTGACTCTGGAGACTGGAAACTGTGGCTTGAATGAAAGGCAGACAAACTGTTCTATGGAAGAGTTCATGCAGATCTGCAAAGCCCATTCCATTTATGATCAATTCCTGAAGAAAGAGGCTGTTCTACAATCCCGACAGCAGAAAGGTGAGTGACTCATCATACACAGTGATAGTTACCTCAGCTGTGTGCTTCACCACGTTTCCCACAATGACAATGACCTTCCCCTTGAAGCTCTGGAGCACTGTGGTGTAAGGGCCCTGGGCAAGCTCTCCTTCGGCAGTGAACGCAACACTGAATGGGATGTTGATGCTGCTCGAAATGTGACCCCTGATAAAACTGAGAAGACAGCTTAAGGAAAACCTGCACACTGATTTTGGAGCAGAGAAGAATATCTGACAGAAACAGAGGTAAGAAATAAACCAGAGGATAGAAATAAATATCTCTGTGCTCACACAAAATAAAGTAAGGCCTTTGGGGTGGGTGGAGGAGAAAGGAAAACAGGGTAAGTTTTCAATGACAGTCATAATAAATTTTGAAGAATAAAAGTTAATTGGGAAAAGGGGCAGAGTGAAGGTGAGATAGAGTCGTGAAGGGAATAAAAGCTTTAGGGGAAAATTTGGGTCTTACTGTAGGAAGGTGCACAGCCATTAAAGACAAATGATGGCCGGCCATCCCATCAGGGGAATTCAGAGAACATGGAAGAGATGAGTTCAAGTGAGCCGGAGATAAAGGCCAAGCAGGACATGCAGAGCCTATGTGGTGCGGATATTGGTCTTTTCTTTAAGAGCAATGAGTGAGAAAGTGCTTCAGGCAGAAGAGCAGCATATCAGATTTGTATTAAGGCACCCCTGGACAAGGCCCAGCTGGGGAGTGAACGTACAGGCCTGTTTACCAGATACCAAGGCAAAATCTCTTCCCTTACTTAACAGTCCACTTATGCCTACCCTGAAAGGGACATTTATATGTTTAATAGACATCCTCTCAACTAAAGTATCACTTTAGGTATATTTTATAAAATGTAAGAGTAGAGTTTTAAAAGATTATGTATGGGGGCAACCCGCTTGGGTCTCCCTTCTGTCCCTCTCCAACAGAAGCTTTTCTATCCAATAAAGTTTTTTCCACAACCTCCAAATTTAAAAAAAAAAAAAAAAGATTATGTATGACACAAGCAATATTTCCCTGAAAAACTTACTACTGCAAAAGGGCAGAGAATCATATTTGTGGAAATGATAATTTCCTAATTGCATCAGTTTGAATACCTGTCTTCTTTTATACTACCTTTTTATCCCTCCCTCCCTCCCTCTTGCTTTCTCCCCTTCCCTCTGTGTTTCATTAATGGATAGTGGACAAATTTCGGGCACCTACTCTCAAGAATGATGGTGGACTGCATGGACACCACGTATGAGGCTCTGTGTTCTATTCAGCAATGCAAAAAAACAAAATTAAAAAACGATAGACCACACTTCTTACATTTAGTATTTTCTATTCAGCTGCCACTTCACTACATTTTCTTTAAAGAAATATAGTTGGAATTAGTAATGAGAGAAACAGCCATAAATAAGTTCTGAAACTGAAGAAAAAAATAGAACCAACACTAAATTTTTGAGGGTATTGTTTACTTTTAGAATGGGTGGATATTTATAATCATAGGCAGACTGCCTTGGACCTTATTGCCATTAATTTCTTAAGCATTCATAATTATTCAATAGTTTCAAGAGCAGTTTTAATAAACAATGGTGACTTTATGGTAAGGATAGAATTACTGATAAAATTTTTCTTTAGTATTTTTATTTTCAGTGGAGACAATACTATAAAACAATAATTATAGCTCAAAGTAGGAGCCTAACAACTCACTGGTTCTCAGCAAATGCATGTTCATCTGTTCAGGTCTGAATTAGCTGCCAGAGTCTCTGTTTATCAAAGAGCACTTATCAACTGTGAACACCTTTTCTTTGTTGTGCTTTCCCAATAGCACAAGCAATACAAACCTGTCCTATCAAATGTGGCAGTAGACATGTTTATGTGCCCCTGCCACACACTTCTTTTGGAAGACCCCCACACTCTGCTAGAGGGAAGGGTGAGTCTGGCTTGTTGCTGTCAGATAACCCTGCCAGGGTAGGGCAGGGAACAGGAAGCAGACAGTGGATGTAAGTTGAACCAATCAGTTCTCTCCCTTGAAAGGACAAGATAAAGAATGCAGGATGCATTAAACATTCCAATGTAAAATCAAGTCTGATCTTTCAAATAGGATTGATCACCACATTTTAGAAAGCTAGATGCCTGCTACTCTGAAGAAATATTAAAACATCCACTCATAGGCAAATACCCAGTGTATATTAACGATTGTGTTGAGGTCTGTTACCTAAAAGTCATACATGAGCCTCTACATGATTTTGTGGGTGCAGTATCATCTATTTGTATAGTAAATGTGCCTTTGAAGACAACATTTTCTAAACTTTGGTTTAGTCACTAAAGTCATAAATTCCTTTTTATTTTATTTTTTTATTCATATTAAGTTCTCATTTGCTAGAATTTTTTGTTGCTTTTTATGGCTTTTGCAAAACAAACAAATGAACAAAACCCCCAAAACCCCACTTACATTAAGTTTAAATGCTTGACATTATGACAGCAGTGCAGTCTTTGGGAAGTACTCAGAACACAAATTCTTCCAAACCTCTTTTTGGTTACACTTTGGAAGACCAGAAACAAAAGCAAAGGGGCAATGGGCATAGGTCCCTATTCTTAGCTTAGTTCAACCCAAAGGCCTGGAAAACATTCTTCCAAGACCAGTCTTCACATGAAACTTGTAGCATAAAAGATGCTGAGTGAGCAAGCAGGCTGGCAGCCAGGCTCACGGTGGCCTAGGGCCCATCACTACATCTATGCCTGCCAGGCTTCTGAGCTAAGATCAGCTGTATAATGAAGATTATAACACTGGTCACTTAGAGATCATTTTTCCTGGGTAATTTTTAAAATTTCCACTGCTTACAAAATAAATCTTCATGTGACAGACAACTAAGACAACTTCTAAGTGGATATTTTAAAGGTATGTAGTTAAATCAATTTTTTTTATCTTTTGAGTCATAAAAAATCTTGTACATTTTAGGTATTTGTAAAAGGAGCAAAAAGAAATGTTTGTATATTCTGTGTAAAGTTAGAAAGACCAGTGAAATAGGAGATAAGTTCTGATATTTGATGACTTAACACGACCCAAACTGACTGTGCTCATTCCTGAATAAAATCTGGCAAGGACAGTAAAATCATAAAAATGTGGGCTCTTTCTCTGCTCTAAGGCAGTGATGGTGACTTTTTCAAAGTCAGAGTGGGCAAACTGTAACCTCAAACCCACTTATTTATTGCAGAGTGCCAACACTGCAATTACACTTGAATACTGAGGGTTTTTAAGAAATCTTTTTATTTGGTACAGGGTCTTGCTACACAGCTCAGATTCATACTGATCCTCCTGTCTCAGCCTCCCCAGTGCTCGGATTACAGGTGTTTGCCACCACCCCCAGTTTTGGAGGCAGGACTGGGGGCCAGCATGGCACACGGTACTGGAGATTAAACCCAGGTCCTTACATTTGCCAGGCAGGTGCTTAGACCACAAAGCTATCTTTCCAGCCCAGCACTGAAGTTTTAAAAACAACATTAACATCTTTTCCCTTAAAAGAAAAACAGGTAACAAGTATGCCACAGGTTCACTGACCACTCTTCTAAGGGCATTGGTATTTCAGTGTCCTGCTGTGGGACACAGTAGGTTTTTACATGAAGACAGCACTGCCGATAAACATTCAGCAATTCATCTTTTAGGTTCACTTGCCAAGCAAGGGCTTATTTTACTGAGCTATCTCCTCAGTCCCATATTTTAGGGTTATGATCATCATTTCATTGCTTCCCTTCTATTGAAGAATGAAAATTCACTGTAGACATCTTCGTATTTAAAAAGAACCATTGCATATCTGTATAAGCACAGGTATGGGGTCGATGAAACTCACATTCAAAGAGATTCTATATTTACCTGCATTCTAGTACTAAGAGTCCTACCCAAAGCAGGTACTGAATCTTACAACTTAAAAACATACAGCTTCACAGGACCTAATTTAGAGATTAAAAAGGAAATAGAAGCCAAAGTATTTACATGGTGATTAGCCTCAATATTACACACTTCTTGTCAGTGTAATTTCAATGCCCAATATAATTTTCAGCTTGGTTTTGGCAAAAGTGGCAATGGTACCACTAAAAACTAATTTCTAACTTTCCACTGTTCCAAAGAAATTAGCATTTTTCATGATACACTCAGAATTGAAAAGGAAACATGATTAAGAAGTCAGCAGGAATATATAACTTAATCTCTAATATGGAACAAAATACAGCTTGAGTACTCCTACTTCAAAAATCTGAAATTCAGCTAGGTACATGGTACATTTCTATAATCTCTGAATTTGGGAGGTTGAGGCAGGAAGATAGCCAAGAGCTCAAGGCCACACTTGGCTACAAAGTGAGTTCTAGGCCAGCCTGGATTGCATAGTGAAATTCTATTTCAAAAAGACAGACAGGCTTATTTTACTGAGACAGTTAAGTTTTAAGATGTTGAAATCTAGTAATCCTAGTGCTGGGGAGGCTTAGACAGGAGGATCACTACAAGTCTGAGCTCATTCTACTCAGACAGACAGACAGACAGACAGACAGACAGACAGACAGACAGACAGACAGACAAAGAAAAAACCTGAAATTCAAAATGTTTCATTTTGTGTGGGTTATTAGGTACTGAACCTAGGACTGGCCTTGAACTTGGGCTCTCCTGCCTTAGCCTCCTGAGCAGTTGGGACTGCAGGTGTATATCACCATGTGCAGTTTGAAGTGAATGAGATTAACATTCCTTCAAAATATTTCTGTTTATAAATAACATCAGTTGGACTCATGTATATAACTTAGGTCAGCCTTAACATAAACTATAGGATATAAACATTTAAATATGTATAACTATAAAAAGTTTGGCTTTTGTATTACCTTTGAAACAAAATCAATGAAAAAATTTTTACCACTACACATTTTTTAGAGACTGTTTAATATGCATGTATGCTCTGTTTATTTCCAAATTCACATAATATTACAGTGGAGGACAAGTAAGTTTGACTAAATCTCTACCTAAGCCTCTCTAAACCTTCTGTACTTGGTTAGACTATTTCTAGGGTTCTTTATTCTAATGTTTTGAGATAATGCTTTCATTTTTAAGTGGGTGAAAACTATCTTCAAATCCTCCAGCTCTCTTTTTTTATTGAAGAACAAATAGCAATGAAACAGTTTCAAATCAAATTAACAGGACAGATTCCATAATTAATACATTGCATATTTTTTTGTAGTGGTTTGTTGTCGTACAAGGTGCATACATGATATTCTACTTACAAACACTATTAGAACAATGTCTCTAATCAATGAATTAAGAGAATGTAGCTGTATACTTATCTTATATTTTTAAAGCTGAATTATAGTACAGTTTCAATAATTAATATTTTGTACCTTCTTATCTTCCTAGTGGTTGGCCATAGTACTAGAAGCCAACATAGTATCCTGTCCAACCACTATTAGTGCAAATCTTGCTTCTCATACAATTATGCAGAAATACTGAATATTTATCCTAGCTGTACTGGTTATACACCCACATCATGATTCGTCCTTTGTATCCCCCTTTTTTGTTTAGATCTGTCAAAGATGGACACTCCATTGTCATTAAGCCATTGTAGGTGCTGAACTCGGTGACACAATCCAACACAGTCTAGCAGTCCACAATATAGTGAGTTATCTGAAGAAGCTGTTGACTACAGCCATTTACAGCTCAAATTATTATTATGGTCCTATTTTATATACCTCATTTTTATAGTTTTCTGCTGGATGGTTAAGACTGAGATGGATCAAGACCTATAAAAAGATATAGCTTTTGTGTCTGATGAGGTCAGTCTAGTGCCCTCAGGGTTTATCTTGTAATCCTGTACCTCACTCTGTAGATTCTTTGTCTGTGTCAGCCATGTGGATGAGTCATGACCACTGCTTGACCAGTTTGATCTCTGTGAGAGCTTGCGAGAGTTTTCTCTTCACATGGCTCTTCTTAGGCACTTTATAGATCATTGATCACATTCCTCTGTGGCTCCCTAATCTCCTTGATCAGAAAATTTAGGGCACAACTGAGTGCCATGATGTTACAGTATAGGTTCTCCTATGTCCTGTGTCTTTGCTGACCTTGAAAGGCTAGGGACAAAATGTTGGCTGACCTTGCGACCCTTCTATTTCTCCAATTTTTGATCTGTGAGCTTAGGTTGTTAACCATCCAGAAGAGAAGCTGATTAGTACCCTGCATCATATGCCATTCAGTTTGTCCTAACTATCTGACTAAATTCTTTTTAGTTGTTATACATTTCTATTTGTATTTCTTCTTCTGACTTATACTAGGGAGACTACACGATATTTGCACATGTGTGTCTCATTTATTTTACTTATATGTTCAAGTGGCATCCACTTCAATATAAATGCTTCAAGTTTATCATTCTTTATAGCTGAGTAATATTCTATTATATAGAAATACCACAACTTTTTCAACCATTCATCATATGACGGGCATCTTGGTTGTTTCCAAGATTTTGCTATCACAAATTATGCTGCTATAAACATAGGTACACATACATCACTATGATATGATGTTTTCATGGCGAAGGAAAAAGTACTATAGGTATTGTCATAGTGTACATAAATAATTTTGTGGCAAGGGAGAAATGAAATTATTTTTAAGACATACTAATTATATAATATTAATATTAATTAATATTAAATATTTAGTGATTTCTTAAAGAGACTGGCAAAAATCACATGATTCGTAGATTGTACTGTAGTAAGAGATGCTGGGCAAAGATACATTAAAATATTATAGGATTTCAATAGCCTTTAATTTGTTAAGTTTTAAGATGTTGAAATGTAGTAATTTTAGGAAAAATCTAATAAAATCCAAGTGGATATTTTATAAATTAAGCCATTATTGAAGGAAAGGACATTTGTAACACATCCTCCCTCAAAGTATTACAATATTGCTTTTCAAAAACTGAAAGGGTTCAGTATTGTCTGCTGTTGTGGCTGCATTTGTATAACAGTGACCACAGGCTGATTTGTTCAGTGGATGGAAACAGGCCCTCTTCACATGGTCCTGCACATATAAGTTGTGATGTACAGGAATGTGCAGAGCACTTGAATGAATGCCTGGGGGAAGTAAGTACATGTCTCTTTAAGTCATTAGTAAGGCATTCATCTCAGCCTTGTTCATGCTTCACAACCTATACAGACACTAAATGCATCCCTCAAAAAATAGCACAAAGTTGAGAAGCTTGTGGCTGGCTCCAGCTACCACTTATGTGGCCTAGGATAAGCTGCTGACCCCCTTCAGGCTTGGTCTCTTCATCAATAAACAGAGATGTTAGCAGAATCTACATCATGGGACTAGCATGGTGCAATTCTCTGATGTAAGAGCTCAGTGACAGTTGTTACTAGAAGTTAATTCACTTAATTTATGTATTCTACATGTCTCTTATTCTAAAGCAACAGGCACTGCAAACATCATTGCTGTGTACATCTGTATCTTTCATGAAGAATCCTAAGTCAATAGCATAGATCTTCAATTTTTGATTTTCAGGAGGTAGGGAGTACTGATTGGTATTAGAGGAAAAAGGGCATGGCAGTAACTCCTAAATCACATTGCAGAAAATTCTGATCATCCCATAACCTCTTCATTAACTTGACTCCATATCCTAGTTTGCTATCTCTTTGCTGAAAATTCCAGGCTTGTTCATATGTGAGGATTTCTGACCTTATTTTTTCTTCAGTTTAAAATGTTCCTCCCTCTATCATTTATAGCCAGCCTCTTCACATTGCTTGGCTCCATGGAAATACTTCCTTTTCTCAAGGCTTTGAGCAGTCCATCAAAATCTTAACATTCTATAATTTCTTTTTTTTCTTTAAACTGCTTTAATTTATTTTAAACTATTCAGTATAAAAGATATAGAAAAGGGAGACCCACCCCACCCCCACACCAAATTTACATTCTATGATGTCAGGGACCAGTTTTCTCTTTTGGTTGCTGTTTTTTAATAAACCTTTTTTATAGAAGGTATAATGTGCAAATAAAGATCAGGCTGCTTTTCCTCAGTTTTGTATCCTCAGTGCCTAGAGGTAGAAGCTCAGTAACAATATATGGAATGTAGAAATAACCCTGTGGGAGTGTTTATAAAACTCTCTTTAGTCAGGGACACTTTACCATCTATATTTCTCTAAACAGCTCAAATTTAAGAGCTACCTGTGTTATTGTGGCCTAGGCCCTGTGCTACTTCACCTCAGTTATTTACCAGTTTCTCCCCCTGCAGGGCCAGGATGACAGAGGCTCCACTAGACATAAGGTTTCCAGTGTCACATAAGTGGTAGCACTGCTGTGACTCTGGAGAGTATGCGGGGTGGAGCTGTCAGGGGACTGGATCAGACCCTTGAAGCGGTCTGCGTCGCTGCCTGTGCCCTGCAGGTTCTCACAGGAAAGGCCTCTATGCTCTTCACCTCACCTCATACCTCATCTGTTAATGCATTGCAGCACATTCTTGGTGCTGAAAGTCGCTGCCATCAGTGCAGGCCTCTCGTAGGTCTGCCTGAGAAGCCATTGTGCCAGTCCAGACTTCGACAGGCTGCTATAACAACACAGCCAGGTCTCCGATCATCACTGCATGAACTACCTCAGCTCTTGAACTCCACCACCCTCGAAGAGGACTTTAACATTCTATATTTTCTTTCTGGCTTTATTTTTATCAAAAGTAGCACTTATTTCTACTTAAGATCATTTTATAGATAATTTCACTTTATTTTTATTTTTTTTGTTTTTTGCTTTATGATAATTTCACTTTAAAATGCAATTCCCATGAGTGTTACGAATTTGTCATTTGGTGCACTAACAGGTCTTCCAAATCCAGACCACTGATTGGGTCACAGTAAGACAATCAGTGAATCAATAGGCTTACATATCAGCAACCACCTCCTGATGTCACAATGCTGAGAGGTATGAGAGAGATTGGGGGCTCTGGTACCTGCCATCCTGCTCTTTTTCTTCTGTAATTATTTTCTAAGTTGTTCTCTGTGTCAAGCCTGGGGCATGGGGCACGGGACACAAAGATAAAAGGAACACAAGTATTATCCCCTGTGGCTTTTCCTATCCAGAGATTATGACCTTGTTGATTTTTTTTGTTTCTGTTATTCATCTGGCTCCTCTTATATACAGTATTCATTACTTATTTATATATAAAATATTCTAATGTTTTACATTCATCATACTAAAGCAACTTAGGAACCATATTTTTTATTTCCTTAAAAAATTTATCCACAGCAGGGCTGGCCAAATAGTTCAGCAGATTAAAGTGCCTGCAAGCATGTGCAGGTGCTGGGGCTCGATCCCCAGGCCTAACATGCCAGCCCTGCCCCCAGGGAATGCTGAGATGGTTACTGAGTCTGGGTGTGGTGGCACAAGCCTGTAATCCCAGCTCTTGAGAAGCTGTAAACAGGTGGATCACTATGAGTCTGACCCAGTAGTGAGAACCTGAACACTCTGTAGACCCTTCTCTAAAATACAAAAAAAAAAAAAAAAAAAAAAAAAAAAAAAAAAAAAAAAAAAAAAAAAAAAAAAAAAAAAAAAAAAAAAAAAAAAAAAAAATCCACAGCCACACAGAGAGTATGTTTTCACTGGTTGCTTGCTGTTAATGTTGATATCTAAGAAAATAAGCATCACATAATATAGCACACTGATTCTAAGCACAACCTGTATGAATATATTTGACCATGCACGTATATTTTTGCCTTTTTTTTCCTTCAAAATAGGATGTATGATGAATACAGCTAGAAGAAAACATCTTCTAATATACTCAAATGTACACATTGTAGATTTTAAAAAGCTAAGCAATTTCCAGCCTTGGAAAGCCTTTGTTAGGTAGATTAGACAATTAAAGAGGATCTTAGAATGCACAAGTCTCTATTTTTGCAGCATTTAAGATATTATGGTAACTGAGACTTGATGTCCTTCAACTCTAGGAAAAGAATTGAACTTGTGGTTAATATTTTGAAAATTTATAGTAACTATAAGTTCAGTGCTGCGTATGGTGAACATTTCATCTAGGATGTGAGGTACAGCATGTATGAATGACAGATTCACATTCTTTCAAGAAAAGTGACATAAAGCACAGAAAAACAGACCCAGAAAATATCACCATCCTCTAGTGTTATTTGAAAAATAGTACAGGGCTCTGTACACAATGTTGCCTTAGGAAATTTCATGTAAGACCTTCCTAGCATCCACTCAAAGTCATTTAGTTATCTGAATTGAGAGAAATCCCAGAAATGTTGACTGTTTTTGCTACAATCCTCTTGGACAGAAAGGAAGAAACATGAGTAAGGCAGCACCACCCTTTAAAGCTACACACGCAAAGGATACTCTTCACTATTCCGGATGTCAACCACTAGCAGCTTTGGTTTACTGGACTTCGTTTTCTTGGTGGGTGTTTTGAAGTGGCCTGTCACTGTCAGCTCACATAAGTCAATCAGGTCCTCTGCTGAAATACGAGGTGATACTTCTGACTTCAGGTCATTTAATGGGATGGACTCTCTTGACTGAAGGAAAAGGAAAAAGAACAAAAATGCTGAGAATATTAGAGACCAACTATAACTAATGCAAAATATATTCTAGTTCTTCATATTAACTAATATGGCTCATGGAAATGAGGAAACCCCATCTCATTTTACCATGCCCTTGTGTAATTGTGCTCCTTAGTGCTGAGGTTTCCTTTCTTGTTACATTATAGGAAGGTGCTGTTGTTGTTATTATTGTTTGTCTTACTGCAAGCTCCCTCTAAGGAGGGGTACCGTATATCCTTAAAAAAAGATACTTTAAGTACATATTACTTTTCCTCAAGCATGACTGTTGTGATTTCAGTAATTATAAATTTAGTTTTATGAAAAATTGCATTGTCATTGATACATATACTAATTAAAACACTGATTCATATATTTAATAGGCTTTTACAAAATGATTTATTTTCTATATAAATGGATGAATGAAAATTAGATTTTCAGAGAGGAAAGTCAACCTAATATTTTCTTATGTAGAAAACAAAATCAACAAGGCATCTTATTTGTAAAGGAGGTAAAAGCAGACTATCGAAGTAGCAACTGGTCTGTGTGTGTGCTATATGGCATAAGACTGATTTGGACAAAGGAACATTAACATTTTTTGTGTTATTTATTTAAGAGGAGAATTTCCTTACATACATTGAAGATAATACAATGCAATCCAACTCAGTGTAAGTTTCTTCATTGTTACAGACTTGTGTGATATAATTTGAGAATTTAAGAACTTCTAAAATACACTTATTGAAAATTCAGGGATTCAAAGGACAATTTATTTTCATGTTCAATGAGATTATCAAAATTGATGCTAATAATTATCACATTTTTCACAGTTTCATTTTGGGATTCCACACTTAGAAATTCCAATGTAATATTTGGAGGCAGAAGAAAATAAATCATATCAAACATTTATCAAACAAATTTATTTTGAAAAAGAATGTTTCCAAGTGGAGTTTAATGTTAACTCCTCTCTTGGGTTTCTCTAACTGCGCATAAATTCTCTAGTGGTAAAGCCCTTGTTCTCTCACTTCATTAACTTTGAAATAGAAATGGAAATTACTATGCTTTATTAGTTTGTGGTTTTTAATAAAAAGTAGGCATTAGGAACTTTAATTTTTTAATATTAGGAATTAAAGGTACTTAAACATTCTGAAATTAAAAGTGCTACAGAAAGATTAAAGAGCTGTAGTCAGCAAACCATAAAATCAGAGCTTCCATCTCCATTTTCATTAGAATGCAATCTTTACAGGTAGTTTTTCAGTCTCCAAATGAAGACCTGCATTTATGATGCTAAAGAAGTTTTGATTAGCCTAGTTTTGTTATTCATGTAAAATGCTGCATTCATCACTAAATGACCAAGTTTCATCTCAGCGAAAGGAATGCCCTGGCTGATAGAGAATTTTATTGAAGTATTCACTAGAACTGATTAAAACAGATTGACCTTGGCATGGATTCCAATCTCATGCATTGGATGTCAGGAGGTTTTCAAAGGAAAATGCTTTACTACATGGAACTGTAAGAACAGGAGTCTGACAAACTCACAACTGTCTGAACTTCTGTATAATGTATGAGTAAGGAATTTCAATATGATATATA